>JAAAWM010009990.1:0-32132 GCA_036873465.1 Thinopyrum obtusiflorum
TTTAACTGACTTGCCCGTTGATCGGCGAGCCATAGAAAATAAATGGATCTTTAAGAAGAAGACAGACGCGGATGGTAATGTGACCATCTATAAAGCTCGGCTTGCCGCTAAGGGTTATCGACAAGTTCAAGGGGTTGACTACGATGAGACTTTCTCACCCGTAGCAAAGCTGAAGTCCGTCCGAATCATGTTAGCAATTTCCACATTCTATGATTATGAGATATGGCAAATGGACGTCAAAACGGCATTCCTTAATGGTTTCCTTAAGGAAGAATTGTATATGATGCAGCCGGAAGGTTTTGTCGATCCTAAGAATGCTGACAAGGTGTGCAAGCTCCAACGCTCGATTTATGGGCTGGTGCAAGCATCTCGGAGTTGGAACATTCGCTTTGATGAGATGATCAAAGCGTTTGGGTTTAAGCAGACTTATGGAGAAGCCTGCATTTACGAGAAAGTGAGTGGGAGCTCTGTAGCATTTCTCATATTATATGTGGATGACATACTGTTGATGGGAAATGATATAGAATTCCCCCCCCCCCCCCCCCCCCCCCCCCCCCCCCCCCCCCCCCCCCCCCCCCCCCCCCCCCCCCCCCCCCCCCCCCCCCCCCCCCCCCCCCCCCCCCCCCCCCCCCCCCCCCCCCCCCCCCCCCCCCCCCCCCCCCCCCCCCCCCCCCCCCCCCCCCCCCCCCCCCCCCCCCCCCCCCCCCCCCCCCCCCCCCCCCCCCCCCCCCCCCCCCCCCCCCCCCCCCCCCCCCCCCCCCCCCCCCCCCCCCCCCCCCCCCCCCCCCCCCCCCCCCCCCCCCCCCCCCCCCCCCCCCCCCCCCCCCCCCCCCCCCCCCCCCCCCCCCCCCCCCCCCCCCCCCCCCCCCCCCCCCCCCCCCCCCCCCCCCCCCCCCCCCCCCCCCCCCCCCCCCCCCCCCCCCCCCCCCCCCCCCCCCCCCCCCCCCCCCCCCCCCCCCCCCCCCCCCCCCCCCCCCCCCCCCCCCCCCCCCCCCCCCCCCCCCCCCCCCCCCCCCCCCCCCCCCCCCCCCCCCCCCCCCCCCCCCCCCCCCCCCCCCCCCCCCCCCCCCCCCCCCCCCCCCCCCCCCCCCCCCCCCCCCCCCCCCCCCCCCCCCCCCCCCCCCCCCCCCCCCCCCCCCCCCCCCCCCCCCCCCCCCCCCCCCCCCCCCCCCCCCCCCCCCCCCCCCCCCCCCCCCCCCCCCCCCCCCCCCCCCCCCCCCCCCCCCCCCCCCCCCCCCCCCCCCCCCCCCCCCCCCCCCCCCCCCCCCCCCCCCCCCCCCCCCCCCCCCCCCCCCCCCCCCCCCCCCCCCCCCCCCCCCCCCCCCCCCCCCCCCCCCCCCCCCCCCCCCCCCCCCCCCCCCCCCCCCCCCCCCCCCCCCCCCCCCCCCCCCCCCCCCCCCCCCCCCCCCCCCCCCCCCCCCCCCCCCCCCCCCCCCCCCCCCCCCCCCCCCCCCCCCCCCCCCCCCCCCCCCCCCCCCCCCCCCCCCCCCCCCCCCCCCCCCCCCCCCCCCCCCCCCCCCCCCCCCCCCCCCCCCCCCCCCCCCCCCCCCCCCCCCCCCCCCCCCCCCCCCCCCCCCCCCCCCCCCCCCCCCCCCCCCCCCCCCCCCCCCCCCCCCCCCCCCCCCCCCCCCCCCCCCCCCCCCCCCCCCCCCCCCCCCCCCCCCCCCCCCCCCCCCCCCCCCCCCCCCCCCCCCCCCCCCCCCCCCCCCCCCCCCCCCCCCCCCCCCCCCCCCCCCCCCCCCCCCCCCCCCCCCCCCCCCCCCCCCCCCCCCCCCCCCCCCCCCCCCCCCCCCCCCCCCCCCCCCCCCCCCCCCCCCCCCCCCCCCCCCCCCCCCCCCCCCCCCCCCCCCCCCCCCCCCCCCCCCCCCCCCCCCCCCCCCCCCCCCCCCCCCCCCCCCCCCCCCCCCCCCCCCCCCCCCCCCCCCCCCCCCCCCCCCCCCCCCCCCCCCCCCCCCCCCCCCCCCCCCCCCCCCCCCCCCCCCCCCCCCCCCCCCCCCCCCCCCCCCCCCCCCCCCCCCCCCCCCCCCCCCCCCCCCCCCCCCCCCCCCCCCCCCCCCCCCCCCCCCCCCCCCCCCCCCCCCCCCCCCCCCCCCCCCCCCCCCCCCCCCCCCCCCCCCCCCCCCCCCCCCCCCCCCCCCCCCCCCCCCCCCCCCCCCCCCCCCCCCCCCCCCCCCCCCCCCCCCCCCCCCCCCCCCCCCCCCCCCCCCCCCCCCCCCCCCCCCCCCCCCCCCCCCCCCCCCCCCCCCCCCCCCCCCCCCCCCCCCCCCCCCCCCCCCCCCCCCCCCCCCCCCCCCCCCCCCCCCCCCCCCCCCCCCCCCCCCCCCCCCCCCCCCCCCCCCCCCCCCCCCCCCCCCCCCCCCCCCCCCCCCCCCCCCCCCCCCCCCCCCCCCCCCCCCCCCCCCCCCCCCCCCCCCCCCCCCCCCCCCCCCCCCCCCCCCCCCCCCCCCCCCCCCCCCCCCCCCCCCCCCCCCCCCCCCCCCCCCCCCCCCCCCCCCCCCCCCCCCCCCCCCCCCCCCCCCCCCCCCCCCCCCCCCCCCCCCCCCCCCCCCCCCCCCCCCCCCCCCCCCCCCCCCCCCCCCCCCCCCCCCCCCCCCCCCCCCCCCCCCCCCCCCCCCCCCCCCCCCCCCCCCCCCCCCCCCCCCCCCCCCCCCCCCCCCCCCCCCCCCCCCCCCCCCCCCCCCCCCCCCCCCCCCCCCCCCCCCCCCCCCCCCCCCCCCCCCCCCCCCCCCCCCCCCCCCCCCCCCCCCCCCCCCCCCCCCCCCCCCCCCCCCCCCCCCCCCCCCCCCCCCCCCCCCCCCCCCCCCCCCCCCCCCCCCCCCCCCCCCCCCCCCCCCCCCCCCCCCCCCCCCCCCCCCCCCCCCCCCCCCCCCCCCCCCCCCCCCCCCCCCCCCCCCCCCCCCCCCCCCCCCCCCCCCCCCCCCCCCCCCCCCCCCCCCCCCCCCCCCCCCCCCCCCCCCCCCCCCCCCCCCCCCCCCCCCCCCCCCCCCCCCCCCCCCCCCCCACATAATAGAACCTATGGCTGAGGCATAGGGGATGACACTCATCTCTTCTATCTCTGCTGCCGTGGTCGGACATTGAGCTGAGCTCAATTTCACACCTTGCAAAACAGGCAAGAACCCTTTCTTGGACTGATCCATTTTGAACTTCTTCAAAATCTTATCAAGATATGTGCTTTGTGAAAGACCTATGAGGCGTCTTGATCTATCCCTATAGATCTTGATGCCTAATATATAAGCAGCTTCTCCAAGGTCCTTCATTGAAAAACTCTTATTCAAGTAGGCCTTAATGCTGTCCAAAAGTTCTATATCATTTCCCATCAAAAGTATGTCATCTACATATAGTATGAGAAATGCTATAGAGCTCCCACTCACTTTCTTGTAAACACAGGCTTCTCCATAAGTCTGTGTAAACCCAAACGCTTTGATCATCTCATCAAAACGAATGTTCCAACTCCGAGATGCTTGCACCAGCCCATAAATCGAGCGTTGGAGCTTGCACACCTTGTCAGCATTTTTAGGATCGACAAAACCTTCCGGCTGCATCATATACAATTCTTCCTTAAGGAACCCCCCCCCCCCCCCCCCCCCCCCCCCCCCCCCCCCCCCCCCCCCCCCCCCCCCCCCCCCCCCCCCCCCCCCCCCCCCCCCCCCCCCCCCCCCCCCCCCCCCCCCCCCCCCCCCCCCCCCCCCCCCCCCCCCCCCCCCCCCCCCCCCCCCCCCCCCCCCCCCCCCCCCCCCCCCCCCCCCCCCCCCCCCCCCCCCCCCCCCCCCCCCCCCCCCCCCCCCCCCCCCCCCCCCCCCCCCCCCCCCCCGGCGATCACATCGACCCTGGGTCAACCCCTTGAACTTGTTGATAACCCTTAGCGAGAAGCCGAGCCTTATAGATGGTCACATTACCATCCACGTCAGTCTTTTTCTTAAAGATCCATTTATTCTCTATGGCTTGCCGATCAACGGGCAAGTCTGTCACAGTCCATACTTCATTTTCATACATGGATCCTATCTCGGATTTCATGGATTCAAGCCATTTGTTGGAATTCGGGCCCGCCATCGCTTCTTCATAGTTCGAAGGTTCATTGTTGTCTAACAACATGATTTCCAGGATAGGGTTGTCGTACCACTCTGGTGCGGAACTTGTCCTCATGGACCTTCGAAGTTCAGTAGCAACTTGATCCGAAGTTTCATGATCTTCATCATTAACTTCCTCTCTAGTTGGTGCAGGCACCACAGAAACATCTTCCTGAGCTGCGCTACTCTCAGGTTCAAGAGGCAGTACCTCGTCAAGTTCTACTTTCCTCCCAGTTACTTCTTTCGAGAGAAACTCTTTCTCTAGAAAGGATCTATTCTTGGCAACAAAGATCTTACCTTCGAATCTGAGGTAGAAGGAATACCCAATAGTTTCCTTAGGGTATCCTATGAAGACGCATTTTTCCGACTTGGGTTCGAGCTTTTCAGGTTGAAGTTTCTTGACATAAGCATCATATCCCCAAACATTCAGAAACGATAACTTAGGTTTCTTCCCAAACCATAATTCATACGGTGTCGTCTCAATGGATTTCGACGGAGCCCTATTTAAAGTCAACGTGGCAGTCTCTAAAGCATAACCCCAAAATGATTGCGGTAGATCGGTAAGAGACATCATAGATTGCACCATATCCAATAGAGTGCGATTACGACGTTCGGACACACCATTACACTGAGGTGTTCCAGGCGGCGTGAGTTGTGAAACAATTCCACATTTCATTAAGTGCGTGCCAAACTCAGACTCAAGTATTCCCCTCCACGATTTGATTGTAAGAATTTTATTTTCCTGTCACACTGATTCTCTACCTCACTCTGAAATTCCTTGAACTTTTCAAAGGTCTCAGACTCATTTTTCATTAAGTAGACATACCCATATCTACTTAAGTCATCAGTGAGGGTGAGAACATAACGATAGCCACCGCGAGCCTCAATGCTCATTGGACCGCACACATCAGTATGTATGATTTCCAATAAGTTGGTTGCTCACTCCATTGTTCTGGAGAGCGGAGTCTTGGTCATTTTGCCCATGAGGCATGGTTCGCATGTGTCAAATGATTCATAATCAAGAGACTCCAAAAGTCCATATGCATGGGGTGTCTTCATGCGTTTGACACCAATGTGACCAAGGCGGGAGTACCACAAGTATGTGGGGCTATCATTATCAACATTACATCTTTTGGCATTCACACTATGAATATGTGTAACATCACGTTTGAGATTCAATAAAATAAACCATTGACCAGCGGGGCATGACCATAAAATAGATCTCTCATATAAATAGAACAACCATTATTCTCGGATTTAAATGAGTAGCCAACTCGCATTAAACGAGATCCAGATACAATGTTCATGCTCAAAGCTGGCGCTAAATAACAATTATTGAGTTTTCAAACTAATCCTGAAGGTAGACGTAGAGGTAGTGTGCCGACGGCGATCACATCGACCCTGGGTCAACCCCTTGAACTTGTTGATAACCCTTAGCGAGAAGCCGAGCCTTATAGATGGTCACATTACCATCCACGTCAGTCTTTTTCCCCCCCCCCCCCCCCCCCCCCCCCCCCCCCCCCCCCCCCCCCCCCCCCCCCCCCCCCCCCCCCCCCCCCCCCCCCCCCCCCCCCCCCCCCCCCCCCCCCCCCCCCCCCCCCCCCCCCCCCCCCCCCCCCCCCCCCCCCCCCCCCCCCCCCCCCCCCCCCCCCCCCCCCCCCCCCCCCCCCCCCCCCCCCCCCCCCCCCCCCCCCCCCCCCCCCCCCCCCCCCCCCCCCCCCCCCCCCCCCCCCCCCCCCCCCCCCCCCCCCCCCCCCCCCCCCCCCCCCCCCCCCCCCCCCCCCCCCCCCCCCCCCCCCCCCCCCCCCCCCCCCCCCCCCCCCCCCCCCCCCCCCCCCCCCCCCCCCCCCCCCCCCCCCCCCCCCCCCCCCCCCCCCCCCCCCCCCCCCCCCCCCCCCCCCCCCCCCCCCCCCCCCCCCCCCCCCCCCCCCCCCCCCCCCCCCCCCCCCCCCCCCCCCCCCCCCCCCCCCCCCCCCCCCCCCCCCCCCCCCCCCCCCCCCCCCCCCCCCCCCCCCCCCCCCCCCCCCCCCCCCCCCCCCCCCCCCCCCCCCCCCCCCCCCCCCCCCCCCCCCCCCCCCCCCCCCCCCCCCCCCCCCCCCCCCCCCCCCCCCCCCCCCCCCCCCCCCCCCCCCCCCCCCCCCCCCCCCCCCCCCCCCCCCCCCCCCCCCCCCCCCCCCCCCCCCCCCCCCCCCCCCCCCCCCCCCCCCCCCCCCCCCCCCCCCCCCCCCCCCCCCCCCCCCCCCCCCCCCCCCCCCCCCCCCCCCCCCCCCCCCCCCCCCCCCCCCCCCCCCCCCCCCCCCCCCCCCCCCCCCCCCCCCCCCCCCCCCCCCCCCCCCCCCCCCCCCCCCCCCCCCCCCCCCCCCCCCCCCCCCCCCCCCCCCCCCCCCCCCCCCCCCCCCCCCCCCCCCCCCCCCCCCCCCCCCCCCCCCCCCCCCCCCCCCCCCCCCCCCCCCCCCCCCCCCCCCCCCCCCCCCCCCCCCCCCCCCCCCCCCCCCCCCCCCCCCCCCCCCCCCCCCCCCCCCCCCCCCCCCCCCCCCCCCCCCCCCCCCCCCCCCCCCCCCCCCCCCCCCCCCCCCCCCCCCCCCCCCCCCCCCCCCCCCCCCCCCCCCCCCCCCCCCCCCCCCCCCCCCCCCCCCCCCCCCCCCCCCCCCCCCCCCCCCCCCCCCCCCCCCCCCCCCCCCCCCCCCCCCCCCCCCCCCCCCCCCCCCCCCCCCCCCCCCCCCCCCCCCCCCCCCCCCCCCCCCCCCCCCCCCCCCCCCCCCCCCCCCCCCCCCCCCCCCCCCCCCCCCCCCCCCCCCCCCCCCCCCCCCCCCCCCCCCCCCCCCCCCCCCCCCCCCCCCCCCCCCCCCCCCCCCCCCCCCCCCCCCCCCCCCCCCCCCCCCCCCCCCCCCCCCCCCCCCCCCCCCCCCCCCCCCCCCCCCCCCCCCCCCCCCCCCCCCCCCCCCCCCCCCCCCCCCCCCCCCCCCCCCCCCCCCCCCCCCCCCCCCCCCCCCCCCCCCCCCCCCCCCCCCCCCCCCCCCCCCCCCCCCCCCCCCCCCCCCCCCCCCCCCCCCCCCCCCCCCCCCCCCCCCCCCCCCCCCCCCCCCCCCCCCCCCCCCCCCCCCCCCCCCCCCCCCCCCCCCCCCCCCCCCCCCCCCCCCCCCCCCCCCCCCCCCCCCCCCCCCCCCCCCCCCCCCCCCCCCCCCCCCCCCCCCCCCCCCCCCCCCCCCCCCCCCCCCCCCCCCCCCCCCCCCCCCCCCCCCCCCCCCCCCCCCCCCCCCCCCCCCCCCCCCCCCCCCCCCCCCCCCCCCCCCCCCCCCCCCCCCCCCCCCCCCCCCCCCCCCCCCCCCCCCCCCCCCCCCCCCCCCCCCCCCCCCCCCCCCCCCCCCCCCCCCCCCCCCCCCCCCCCCCCCCCCCCCCCCCCCCCCCCCCCCCCCCCCCCCCCCCCCCCCCCCCCCCCCCCCCCCCCCCCCCCCCCCCCCCCCCCCCCCCCCCCCCCCCCCCCCCCCCCCCCCCCCCCCCCCCCCCCCCCCCCCCCCCCCCCCCCCCCCCCCCCCCCCCCCCCCCCCCCCCCCCCCCCCCCCCCCCCCCCCCCCCCCCCCCCCCCCCCCCCCCCCCCCCCCCCCCCCCCCCCCCCCCCCCCCCCCCCCCCCCCCCCCCCCCCCCCCCCCCCCCCCCCCCCCCCCCCCCCCCCCCCCCCCCCCCCCCCCCCCCCCCCCCCCCCCCCCCCCCCCCCCCCCCCCCCCCCCCCCCCCCCCCCCCCCCCCCCCCCCCCCCCCCCCCCCCCCCCCCCCCCCCCCCCCCCCCCCCCCCCCCCCCCCCCCCCCCCCCCCCCCCCCCCCCCCCCCCCCCCCCCCCCCCCCCCCCCCCCCCCCCCCCCCCCCCCCCCCCCCCCCCCCCCCCCCCCCCCCCCCCCCCCCCCCCCCCCCCCCCCCCCCCCCCCCCCCCCCCCCCCCCCCCCCCCCCCCCCCCCCCCCCCCCCCCCCCCCCCCCCCCCCCCCCCCCCCCCCCCCCCCCCCCCCCCCCCCCCCCCCCCCCCCCCCCCCCCCCCCCCCCCCCCCCCCCCCCCCCCCCCCCCCCCCCCCCCCCCCCCCCCCCCCCCCCCCCCCCCCCCCCCCCCCCCCCCCCCCCCCCCCCCCCCCCCCCCCCCCCCCCCCCCCCGACAGACACCCGCTAGCCACCTTATGCAACTAGTGCATGTCAGTCGGTGGAACTTGTCTCACGTAAGCGTACGTGTAAGGTCGGTCCGGGCCGCTTCATCCCACAATACCGCTGAAGCAAAATAAGACTAGTAGCGGCAAGAAAGTTGACAACATCTACGCCCACAACAAATTGTGTTCTACTCGTGCAAAGAGAACTACGCATAGAACTGGCTCATGATGCCACTGTTGGGGATCGTAGCAGAATTTTAAAATTTTCTACGCATCACCAAGATCAATCTATGGAGTCATCTAGCAACGAGAGTAAGGGGAGTGCATCTACATACCCTTGTAGATCGCGAGCGGAAGCGTTCAAGAGAACGGGGTTGATGGAGTCGTACTCGTCGTGATCCAAATCACCGATGACCGAGCGCCGAACGGACGGCACCTCCGCATTCAACACACGTACAGTTGGGAGAGACGTCTCCTCCTTCTTGATCCAGCAAGGGGAGAGGAGAGGTTGGGGGGGGGGGGGGGGGGGGGGGGGGGGGGGGGGGGGGGGGGGGGGGGGGGGGGGGGAGGAAGATGGCTCCAGCAGCAGTACTCCGGCAGGGCTTCGCCAAGCTCTATGGAGGAGGAGGAGGTGTTGGAGAGGGAGAGGGAGGTACCAAAGGCATAGGGTAAGAGGCCCTCCCTCCCCCCACTATATATAGGGAGCCTAGGGGGGGCGCCGGCCCTAGGAGATGCAATCTCCTAGGGGGGCGGCGGCCAAGGGGTGGGGGGCTTGCCCTCCAAGCAAGGGGGCGCCCCCTTTAGGGTTTCCCCTACCCTAGGCGCATGGACCCTAGGGGGAAGTGGTGCCCCAGCCCACTTTGGGCTGGATCCCTTCACACTTCAGCCCATGGGGCCCTCCGGGATAGGTTGCCCCACCCGATGGACCACCGGGACCCTTCCGGTGGTCCCGGTACAATACCGGTGACCCCGAAACTTGTCCCGATGGCCGAAATAGAACTTCTCATATATAATTCTTTACCTCCGGACCATTCCGAAACTCCTCGTGACGTCCGGGATCTCATCCGAGACTCCGAACAACTTTCGGGTTACTGCATATACATATCCCTACAACCCTAGCGTCACCGAACCTTAAGTGTGTAGACCCTACGAGTTCGGGAGGCATGTAGACATGACCGAGATTGCTCTCCGGTCAATAACCAACAGCGGGATCTGGATACCCATGTTGGCTCGGGGGGGGGGGGGGGGGGGGGGGGGGGGGGGGGGGGGGGGGGGGGGGGGGGGGGGGGGGGGGGGGGGGGGGGGGGGGGGGGGGGGGGGGGGGGGGGGGGGGGGGGGGGGGGGGGGGGGGGGGGGGGGGGGGGGGGGGGGGGGGGGGGGGGGGGGGGGGGGGGGGGGGGGGGGGGGGGGGGGGGGGGGGGGGGGGGGGGGGGGGGGGGGGGGGGGGGGGGGGGGGGGGGGGGGGGGGGGGGGGGGGGGGGGGGGGGGGGGGGGGGGGGGGGGGGGGGGGGGGGGGGGGGGGGGGGGGGGGGGGGGGGGGGGGGGGGGGGGGGGGGGGGGGGGGGGGGGGGGGGGGGGGGGGGGGGGGGGGGGGGGGGGGGGGGGGGGGGGGGGGGGGGGGGGGGGGGGGGGGGGGGGGGGGGGGGGGGGGGGGGGGGGGGGGGGGGGGGGGGGGGGGGGGGGGGGGGGGGGGGGGGGGGGGGGGGGGGGGGGGGGGGGGGGGGGGGGGGGGGGGGGGGGGGGGGGGGGGGGGGGGGGGGGGGGGGGGGGGGGGGGGGGGGGGGGGGGGGGGGGGGGGGGGGGGGGGGGGGGGGGGGGGGGGGGGGGGGGGGGGGGGGGGGGGGGGGGGGGGGGGGGGGGGGGGGGGGGGGGGGGGGGGGGGGGGGGGGGGGGGGGGGGGGGGGGGGGGGGGGGGGGGGGGGGGGGGGGGGGGGGGGGGGGGGGGGGGGGGGGGGGGGGGGGGGGGGGGGGGGGGGGGGGGGGGGGGGGGGGGGGGGGGGGGGGGGGGGGGGGGGGGGGGGGGGGGGGGGGGGGGGGGGGGGGGGGGGGGGGGGGGGGGGGGGGGGGGGGGGGGGGGGGGGGGGGGGGGGGGGGGGGGGGGGGGGGGGGGGGGGGGGGGGGGGGGGGGGGGGGGGGGGGGGGGGGGGGGGGGGGGGGGGGGGGGGGGGGGGGGGGGGGGGGGGGGGGGGGGGGGGGGGGGGGGGGGGGGGGGGGGGGGGGGGGGGGGGGGGGGGGGGGGGGGGGGGGGGGGGGGGGGGGGGGGGGGGGGGGGGGGGGGGGGGGGGGGGGGGGGGGGGGGGGGGGGGGGGGGGGGGGGGGGGGGGGGGGGGGGGGGGGGGGGGGGGGGGGGGGGGGGGGGGGGGGGGGGGGGGGGGGGGGGGGGGGGGGGGGGGGGGGGGGGGGGGGGGGGGGGGGGGGGGGGGGGGGGGGGGGGGGGGGGGGGGGGGGGGGGGGGGGGGGGGGGGGGGGGGGGGGGGGGGGGGGGGGGGGGGGGGGGGGGGGGGGGGGGGGGGGGGGGGGGGGGGGGGGGGGGGGGGGGGGGGGGGGGGGGGGGGGGGGGGGGGGGGGGGGGGGGGGGGGGGGGGGGGGGGGGGGGGGGGGGGGGGGGGGGGGGGGGGGGGGGGGGGGGGGGGGGGGGGGGGGGGGGGGGGGGGGGGGGGGGGGGGGGGGGGGGGGGGGGGGGGGGGGGGGGGGGGGGGGGGGGGGGGGGGGGGGGGGGGGGGGGGGGGGGGGGATGAAAGTTTTTATTATACCCCCCTTGGATGTCTATCATATTAGGACCAAATTTATAACCAAAGCAAATTACCATGCTGTTTAGAGACTCTCAAAATAATATAAGTGAAGCATGAGAGTTCAACAATTTCTATAAAATAAAGCCACCGCCGTGCTCTAAAAAGATATAAGTGAAGCACTAGAGCAAAATTGTCTGGCTCAAAAGATATAAGTGAAGCACATAGAGTATTCTAATAAATCACGATTCATGGGTGTCCCTCTCAAAAGGTGTGTACATCAAGGATGATTGTGGCAAACTAAAAAGCAAAGACTCATATCATACAAGACGCTCCAAGCAAAACACATATCATGTGGTGAATAAAAATATAGCCTCAAG
The DNA here is from genome assembly GCA_036873465.1 of Thinopyrum obtusiflorum. Classification (NCBI taxonomy): domain Eukaryota; kingdom Viridiplantae; phylum Streptophyta; class Magnoliopsida; order Poales; family Poaceae; genus Thinopyrum; species Thinopyrum obtusiflorum. The sequence continues at coordinate 11,307 of JAAAWM010009990.1, forward strand.
TAGAGTTACCGATAGACGAAGACGAAAGAGGGGATGCCTTCCGGGGCATCCCCAAGCTTAGGCTCTTGGTTGTACTCTAATATTACCTTGGGGTGCCTTGGGCATCCCCAAGCTTAGGCTCTTGCCACTCCTTATTCCATAGTCCATCAAATTCTTACCTAAAACTTGAAAACTTCACAACACAAAACTCAACAGAAAATCTCATAAGCTCCGTTAGTATAAGAACATAAATCACCACTCTTGGTACTGTTGTGAACTCATTATTTATTTATATTGGGTGTAATATCTACTGTATTACAATTTTTCCATGGTTCATACCCCCCGATACTACCCATAGATTCATCAAAATAAGCAAACAACAAATAGAAAACAGAATCTGTCAAAAACAGAACAGTCTGCGAAGATCTGAATTTTTCTAATATTTATGTAACTCCAAAAATTCTGAAACATTAGGAAAAGAGATAAAATTTGTATATCAATCCATTGTAAAAAAATCAGGTTTTTTCTACTCTCCAGTGAATTTAAACAATTCTGTGACTGGATGCAAAAGTTTCTGTTTTTCAGTAAGATCAAATCAACTATCACCGTAAGCCATCCCAAAGGTCTTACTTGGCACAAACACTAATTAAAACAAAAAACCACATCTAACCAGAGGATAGATGACTTATTTATTTCAAAACAGAACCAAAAAGCAAAGAACAAAAATAAAATTGGGTTGCCTCCCAACAAGCGCTATTGTTTAACGCCCTTAGCTAGGCATAAAAACACAAATAGATCAAGGTATTGTCATCTTTGGTATGCAATCCATAAGTACCTCTCATAATAGATTCATATGGCAATTTAATTTTCTTTCTAGGAAAGTTTTCCATGCCCTTCCTTAACAGAAATTGAAATCTAATGTTTCCTTCTTTCATATCAATAATTGCACCAATCGTTCTAAGGAAAGGTCTACCAAGAATAATAGGACATGTAGGATTGCAATCTATATCAAGAACAATGAAATCTACGGGCACATAATTCCTATTTGCAATAATAAGAACATCATTAATCCTTCCCATAGGTTTCTTAATAGTGGAATCCGCAGGATGCAAATTTAAAGAACAATCATCAAATTCACGGAACCTAACACATCACATAAAGTTTTTGGAATCGTGGAAACACTAGCACCCAAATCACACAAAGCATGGCACTCATAATATTTAATATTAATCTTAATAGTAGGTTCCCACTCATCATAAAGTTTTCTAGGGATAGAAACTTCCAATTCAAGCTTTTCTTCAAAAGATTGCATCATAGCATCAACGATATGTTTAGTAAAAGCTTTGTTTTGATTACAAGTATGAGGAGAATTCAACATGGATTGCAACAAGGAAATACAATCTATTAAAGAACAATTATCATAATTAAATTCCTTGAAATCCAAAAGAGTGGGTTCATTGCTACTTAAAGTTTTGACCTCTCCAATCCCACTTTTATCAATTTTTGCATCAAGATCTAAAAACTCCCACTCATTCGGACGCTTTTTAACTAAAGTTGACTCATCTCCAGTCCCATCTTTATCAAGATTTATATTGGAAAACAAAGATTCAATAGGAGTCACATCAATCACTTTAAGATCTTCATCATTATTTTCACGGAAACTAGAGGAATACGTTTTTACAAACCAATCTCGTTTAGCACGCATCTTAGCGGTTCTTTCTTTGCACTCATCAATGGAAATTCTCATAGCTTTGAGAGACTCATTAATATCATGCTTGGGTGGAATAGATCTTCAAAGAATCAACATCAAGAGAAATTCTATCCATGTTCCTAGCCAAATCATCAATCTTGAGCAATTTTTTTTCAACCAAAGCATTAAAATTCTTTTGCGAACTCATAAATTCTTTAACACTATTCTCAAAATCAGAGGGCATCTTATTATAATTTACATAAGAATTATTGTAGGAATTACCATAATTATTAGAGGAATTACTGGGAAACGGCCTAGGATTAAAATTACCTCTATGCGCGTTATTACCAAAATTGTTCCTACCAACAAAATTCACATCCATAGATTCACTATTATTTTCAATCAAAGTAGACAAAGGCATATCATTAGGATCAATAGAAGCACTCTTGCTAGCAAATAATTTCATAAGTTCATCCATCTTTCCACTCAAAACGTTAATCTCTTCAATCGCATGCACTTTTTTAATAGTGGAAGATCTTTCAGTATGCCATTGAGAAAAATTAACCATAATATTATCTAGGAGTTTAGTAGCTTCTCCTAAAGTAATTTCCGGGGGGGGGGGGGGGGGGGGGGGGGGGGGGGGGGGGGGGGGGGGGGGGGGGGGGGGGGGGGGGGGGGGGGGGGGGGGGGGGGGGGGGGGGGGGGGGGGGGGGGGGGGGGGGGGGGGGGGGGGGGGGGGGGGGGGGGGGGGGGGGGGGGGGGGGGGGGGGGGGGGGGGGGGGGGGGGGGGGGGGGGGGGGGGGGGGGGGGGGGGGGGGGGGGGGGGGGGGGGGGGGGGGGGGGGGGGGGGGGGGGGGGGGGGGGGGGGGGGGGGGGGGGGGGGGGGGGGGGGGGGGGGGGGGGGGGGGGGGGGGGGGGGGGGGGGGGGGGGGGGGGGGGGGGGGGGGGGGGGGGGGGGGGGGGGGGGGGGGGGGGGGGGGGGGGGGGGGGGGGGGGGGGGGGGGGGGGGGGGGGGGGGGGGGGGGGGGGGGGGGGGGGGGGGGGGGGGGGGGGGGGGGGGGGGGGGGGGGGGGGGGGGGGGGGGGGGGGGGGGGGGGGGGGGGGGGGGGGGGGGGGGGGGGGGGGGGGGGGGGGGGGGGGGGGGGGGGGGGGGGGGGGGGGGGGGGGGGGGGGGGGGGGGGGGGGGGGGGGGGGGGGGGGGGGGGGGGGGGGGGGGGGGGGGGGGGGGGGGGGGGGGGGGGGGGGGGGGGGGGGGGGGGGGGGGGGGGGGGGGGGGGGGGGGGGGGGGGGGGGGGGGGGGGGGGGGGGGGGGGGGGGGGGGGGGGGGGGGGGGGGGGGGGGGGGGGGGGGGGGGGGGGGGGGGGGGGGGGGGGGGGGGGGGGGGGGGGGGGGGGGGGGGGGGGGGGGGGGGGGGGGGGGGGGGGGGGGGGGGGGGGGGGGGGGGGGGGGGGGGGGGGGGGGGGGGGGGGGGGGGGGGGGGGGGGGGGGGGGGGGGGGGGGGGGGGGGGGGGGGGGGGGGGGGGGGGGGGGGGGGGGGGGGGGGGGGGGGGGGGGGGGGGGGGGGGGGGGGGGGGGGGGGGGGGGGGGGGGGGGGGGGGGGGGGGGGGGGGGGGGGGGGGGGGGGGGGGGGGGGGGGGGGGGGGGGGGGGGGGGGGGGGGGGGGGGGGGGGGGGGGGGGGGGGGGGGGGGGGGGGGGGGGGGGGGGGGGGGGGGGGGGGGGGGGGGGGGGGGGGGGGGGGGGGGGGGGGGGGGGGGGGGGGGGGGGGGGGGGGGGGGGGGGGGGGGGGGGGGGGGGGGGGGGGGGGGGGGGGGGGGGGGGGGGGGGGGGGGGGGGGGGGGGGGGGGGGGGGGGGGGGGGGGGGGGGGGGGGGGGGGGGGGGGGGGGGGGGGGGGGGGGGGGGGGGGGGGGGGGGGGGGGGGGGGGGGGGGGGGGGGGGGGGGGGGGGGGGGGGGGGGGGGGGGGGGGGGGGGGGGGGGGGGGGGGGGGGGGGGGGGGGGGGGGGGGGGGGGGGGGGGGGGGGGGGGGGGGGGGGGGGGGGGGGGGGGGGGGGGGGGGGGGGGGGGGGGGGGGGGGGGGGGGGGGGGGGGGGGGGGGGGGGGGGGGGGGGGGGGGGGGGGGGGGGGGGGGGGGGGGGGGGGGGGGGGGGGGGGGGGGGGGGGGGGGGGGGGGGGGGGGGGGGGGGGGGGGGGGGGGGGGGGGGGGGGGGGGGGGGGGGGGGGGGGGGGGGGGGGGGGGGGGGGGGGGGGGGGGGGGGGGGGGGGGGGGGGGGGGGGGGGGGGGGGGGGGGGGGGGGGGGGGGGGGGGGGGGGGGGGGGGGGGGGGGGGGGGGGGGGGGGGGGGGGGGGGGGGGGGGGGGGGGGGGGGGGGGGGGGGGGGGGGGGGGGGGGGGGGGGGGGGGGGGGGGGGGGGGGGGGGGGGGGGGGGGGGGGGGGGGGGGGGGGGGGGGGGGGGGGGGGGGGGGGGGGGGGGGGGGGGGGGGGGGGGGGGGGGGGGGGGGGGGGGGGGGGGGGGGGGGGGGGGGGGGGGGGGGGGGGGGGGGGGGGGGGGGGGGGGGGGGGGGGGGGGGGGGGGGGGGGGGGGGGGGGGGGGGGGGGGGGGGGGGGGGGGGGGGGGGGGGGGGGGGGGGGGGGGGGGGGGGGGGGGGGGGGGGGGGGGGGGGGGGGGGGGGGGGGGGGGGGGGGGGGGGGGGGGGGGGGGGGGGGGGGGGGGGGGGGGGGGGGGGGGGGGGGGGGGGGGGGGGGGGGGGGGGGGGGGGGGGGGGGGGGGGGGGGGGGGGGGGGGGGGGGGGGGGGGGGGGGGGGGGGGGGGGGGGGGGGGGGGGGGGGGGGGGGGGGGGGGGGGGGGGGGGGGGGGGGGGGGGGGGGGGGGGGGGGGGGGGGGGGGGGGGGGGGGGGGGGGGGGGGGGGGGGGGGGGGGGGGGGGGGGGGGGGGGGGGGGGGGGGGGGGGGGGGGGGGGGGGGGGGGGGGGGGGGGGGGGGGGGGGGGGGGGGGGGGGGGGGGGGGGGGGGGGGGGGGGGGGGGGGGGGGGGGGGGGGGGGGGGGGGGGGGGGGGGGGGGGGGGGGGGGGGGGGGGGGGGGGGGGGGGGGGGGGGGGGGGGGGGGGGGGGGGGGGGGGGGGGGGGGGGGGGGGGGGGGGGGGGGGGGGGGGGGGGGGGGGGGGGGGGGGGGGGGGGGGGGGGGGGGGGGGGGGGGGGGGGGGGGGGGGGGGGGGGGGGGGGGGGGGGGGGGGGGGGGGGGGGGGGGGGGGGGGGGGGGGGGGGGGGGGGGGGGGGGGGGGGGGGGGGGGGGGGGGGGGGGGGGGGGGGGGGGGGGGGGGGGGGGGGGGGGGGGGGGGGGGGGGGGGGGGGGGGGGGGGGGGGGGGGGGGGGGGGGGGGGGGGGGGGGGGGGGGGGGGGGGGGGGGGGGGGGGGGGGGGGGGGGGGGGGGGGGGGGGGGGGGGGGGGGGGGGGGGGGGGGGGGGGGGGGGGGGGGGGGGGGGGGGGGGGGGGGGGGGGGGGGGGGGGGGGGGGGGGGGGGGGGGGGGGGGGGGGGGGGGGGGGGGGGGGGGGGGGGGGGGGGGGGGGGGGGGGGGGGGGGGGGGGGGGGGGGGGGGGGGGGGGGGGGGGGGGGGGGGGGGGGGGGGGGGGGGGGGGGGGGGGGGGGGGGGGGGGGGGGGGGGGGGGGGGGGGGGGGGGGGGGGGGGGGGGGGGGGGGGGGGGGGGGGGGGGGGGGGGGGGGGGGGGGGGGGGGGGGGGGGGGGGGGGGGGGGGGGGGGGGGGGGGGGGGGGGGGGGGGGGGGGGGGGGGGGGGGGGGGGGGGGGGGGGGGGGGGGGGGGGGGGGGGGGGGGGGGGGGGGGGGGGGGGGGGGGGGGGGGGGGGGGGGGGGGGGGGGGGGGGGGGGGGGGGGGGGGGGGGGGGGGGGGGGGGGGGGGGGGGGGGGGGGGGGGGGGGGGGGGGGGGGGGGGGGGGGGGGGGGGGGGGGGGGGGGGGGGGGGGGGGGGGGGGGGGGGGGGGGGGGGGGGGGGGGGGGGGGGGGGGGGGGGGGGGGGGGGGGGGGGGGGGGGGGGGGGGGGGGGGGGGGGGGGGGGGGGGGGGGGGGGGGGGGGGGGGGGGGGGGGGGGGGGGGGGGGGGGGGGGGGGGGGGGGGGGGGGGGGGGGGGGGGGGGGGGGGGGGGGGGGGGGGGGGGGGGGGGGGGGGGGGGGGGGGGGGGGGGGGGGGGGGGGGGGGGGGGGGGGGGGGGGGGGGGGGGGGGGGGGGGGGGGGGGGGGGGGGGGGGGGGGGGGGGGGGGGGGGGGGGGGGGGGGGGGGGGGGGGGGGGGGGGGGGGGGGGGGGGGGGGGGGGGGGGGGGGGGGGGGGGGGGGGGGGGGGGGGGGGGGGGGGGGGGGGGGGGGGGGGGGGGGGGGGGGGGGGGGGGGGGGGGGGGGGGGGGGGGGGGGGGGGGGGGGGGGGGGGGGGGGGGGGGGGGGGGGGGGGGGGGGGGGGGGGGGGGGGGGGGGGGGGGGGGGGGGGGGGGGGGGGGGGGGGGGGGGGGGGGGGGGGGGGGGGGGGGGGGGGGGGGGGGGGGGGGGGGGGGGGGGGGGGGGGGGGGGGGGGGGGGGGGGGGGGGGGGGGGGGGGGGGGGGGGGGGGGGGGGGGGGGGGGGGGGGGGGGGGGGGGGGGGGGGGGGGGGGGGGGGGGGGGGGGGGGGGGGGGGGGGGGGGGGGGGGGGGGGGGGGGGGGGGGGGGGGGGGGGGGGGGGGGGGGGGGGGGGGGGGGGGGGGGGGGGGGGGGGGGGGGGGGGGGGGGGGGGGGGGGGGGGGGGGGGGGGGGGGGGGGGGGGGGGGGGGGGGGGGGGGGGGGGGGGGGGGGGGGGGGGGGGGGGGGGGGGGGGGGGGGGGGGGGGGGGGGGGGGGGGGGGGGGGGGGGGGGGGGGGGGGGGGGGGGGGGGGGGGGGGGGGGGGGGGGGGGGGGGGGGGGGGGGGGGGGGGGGGGGGGGGGGGGGGGGGGGGGGGGGGGGGGGGGGGGGGGGGGGGGGGGGGGGGGGGGGGGGGGGGGGGGGGGGGGGGGGGGGGGGGGGGGGGGGGGGGGGGGGGGGGGGGGGGGGGGGGGGGGGGGGGGGGGGGGGGGGGGGGGGGGGGGGGGGGGGGGGGGGGGGGGGGGGGGGGGGGGGGGGGGGGGGGGGGGGGGGGGGGGGGGGGGGGGGGGGGGGGGGGGGGGGGGGGGGGGGGGGGGGGGGGGGGGGGGGGGGGGGGGGGGGGGGGGGGGGGGGGGGGGGGGGGGGGGGGGGGGGGGGGGGGGGGGGGGGGGGGGGGGGGGGGGGGGGGGGGGGGGGGGGGGGGGGGGGGGGGGGGGGGGGGGGGGGGGGGGGGGGGGGGGGGGGGGGGGGGGGGGGGGGGGGGGGGGGGGGGGGGGGGGGGGGGGGGGGGGGGGGGGGGGGGGGGGGGGGGGGGGGGGGGGGGGGGGGGGGGGGGGGGGGGGGGGGGGGGGGGGGGGGGGGGGGGGGGGGGGGGGGGGGGGGGGGGGGGGGGGGGGGGGGGGGGGGGGGGGGGGGGGGGGGGGGGGGGGGGGGGGGGGGGGGGGGGGGGGGGGGGGGGGGGGGGGGGGGGGGGGGGGGGGGGGGGGGGGGGGGGGGGGGGGGGGGGGGGGGGGGGGGGGGGGGGGGGGGGGGGGGGGGGGGGGGGGGGGGGGGGGGGGGGGGGGGGGGGGGGGGGGGGGGGGGGGGGGGGGGGGGGGGGGGGGGGGGGGGGGGGGGGGGGGGGGGGGGGGGGGGGGGGGGGGGGGGGGGGGGGGGGGGGGGGGGGGGGGGGGGGGGGGGGGGGGGGGGGGGGGGGGGGGGGGGGGGGGGGGGGGGGGGGGGGGGGGGGGGGGGGGGGGGGGGGGGGGGGGGGGGGGGGGGGGGGGGGGGGGGGGGGGGGGGGGGGGGGGGGGGGGGGGGGGGGGGGGGGGGGGGGGGGGGGGGGGGGGGGGGGGGGGGGGGGGGGGGGGGGGGGGGGGGGGGGGGGGGGGGGGGGGGGGGGGGGGGGGGGGGGGGGGGGGGGGGGGGGGGGGGGGGGGGGGGGGGGGGGGGGGGGGGGGGGGGGGGGGGGGGGGGGGGGGGGGGGGGGGGGGGGGGGGGGGGGGGGGGGGGGGGGGGGGGGGGGGGGGGGGGGGGGGGGGGGGGGGGGGGGGGGGGGGGGGGGGGGGGGGGGGGGGGGGGGGGGGGGGGGGGGGGGGGGGGGGGGGGGGGGGGGGGGGGGGGGGGGGGGGGGGGGGGGGGGGGGGGGGGGGGGGGGGGGAACAAGGAGTGGCAAGAGCCTAATCTTGGGGATGCCCATGGCACCCCCAAGATAATCTAAGGACACCTAAAAGCCAAAGCTTGGGGATGCCCTAGAAGGCATCCCCTCTTTCGTCTACTTCTATCGGTAACTTTACTTGGAGCTATATTTTTATTCACCACATGATATGTGTTTTGCTTGGAGCGTCTTGTATGATTTGAATCTTTACTTTTTGGTTTACCACAATCATCCTTGCTGTACACACCTTTTGAGAGAGCCATACATGATTTGGAATTTGTTAGAATACTCTATGTGCTTCGCTTATATCTTTTGAGTTATATAGTTTTGCTCTAGAACTTCACTTATATCTTTTAGAGCACGATGGTGGATTTGTTTTATAGAAACTATTGATCTCTCAGGCTTGACTTAGATTATTTTGAGATTCTTAAATAGCATGGTAATTTGCTTAAAATCCTAATATGCTAGGTATTCAAGATTAGTAAAAATTTCTTATGAGTGTTTTGAATACTAAGAGAAGTTTGATGCTTGATGATTGTTTTGAGATATGGAGGTAATAATATCAAAGTCGTGCTAGTTGAGTAGTTGTGAAATTGAGAAATGCTTGTGTTGAAGTTTGCAAGTCTCGTAGCATGCACATATGGTAAATGTTATGTAACAAATTTGAAATATGAGGTGTTATTTGATTGTCCTCCTTATGAGTGGCGGTCGGGGACGAGCGATGGTCTTTTCCTACCAATCTATCCCCCTAGGAGCATGCGCGTAGTGCCGAGGTTTTTGATGACTTGTAGATTTTTGCAATAAGTATGTGAGTTCTTTATGACTAATGTTGAGTCCATGGATTATACGCACTCTCACCCTTCCATCCTTGCTAGCCTCTTCGGTACCGTGCATTGCCCTTTCTCACATTGAGAGTTGGCACAAACTTCGCCGGTGCATCCAAACCCCGTGATATGATACGCTCTTTCACGCATAAACCTCCTTATATCTTCCTCAAAACAGCCACCATACCTACCTATTATGGCATTTCCATAGCCATTCCGAGATATATTGCCATGCAACTTTCCACCATTCCTTTTTTCATGACACATTCATTATTGTCATATTGCTTAGCATGATCATGTAGTTGACATAGTATTTGTGGCAAAGCCACCGTTCATAATTCTTTCATACATGTCACTCTTGGTCCATTTCATATCCCGGTACACCGCCGGAGGCATTCATATAAAGTCATCTTTTGTTCTAGTATCGAGTTGTAATCATTGAGTTGTAAATAAATAGAAGTGTGATGATCATCATTTTCTAGAGCATTGTCCCAATTGAGGAATTATAAAAAAAGAGAGAAAGGCCATATATAAAACAAAGAGAAAGGCCAAATAAAAAAATGAGAGAAAAAGAGAGAAGGGACAATGTTACTATCCTTTGCCACATTTGTGCTTCAAAGTAGCACCGTAATCTTCATGATAGAGAGTCTCTTGTTTTGTCACTTTCATATACTAGTGGGAGTTTTCATTATAGAACTTGGGGGGGGGGGGGGGGGGGGGGGGGGGGGGGGGGGGGGGGGGGGGGGGGGGGGGGGGGGGGGGGGGGGGGGGGGGGGGGGGGGGGGGGGGGGGGGGGGGGGGGGGGGGGGGGGGGGGGGGGGGGGGGGGGGGGGGGGGGGGGGGGGGGGGGGGGGGGGGGGGGGGGGGGGGGGGGGGGGGGGGGGGGGGGGGGGGGGGGGGGGGGGGGGGGGGGGGGGGGGGGGGGGGGGGGGGGGGGGGGGGGGGGGGGGGGGGGGGGGGGGGGGGGGGGGGGGGGGGGGGGGGGGGGGGGGGGGGGGGGGGGGGGGGGGGGGGGGGGGGGGGGGGGGGGGGGGGGGGGGGGGGGGGGGGGGGGGGGGGGGGGGGGGGGGGGGGGGGGGGGGGGGGGGGGGGGGGGGGGGGGGGGGGGGGGGGGGGGGGGGGGGGGGGGGGGGGGGGGGGGGGGGGGGGGGGGGGGGGGGGGGGGGGGGGGGGGGGGGGGGGGGGGGGGGGGGGGGGGGGGGGGGGGGGGGGGGGGGGGGGGGGGGGGGGGGGGGGGGGGGGGGGGGGGGGGGGGGGGGGGGGGGGGGGGGGGGGGGGGGGGGGGGGGGGGGGGGGGGGGGGGGGGGGGGGGGGGGGGGGGGGGGGGGGGGGGGGGGGGGGGGGGGGGGGGGGGGGGGGGGGGGGGGGGGGGGGGGGGGGGGGGGGGGGGGGGGGGGGGGGGGGGGGGGGGGGGGGGGGGGGGGGGGGGGGGGGGGGGGGGGGGGGGGGGGGGGGGGGGGGGGGGGGGGGGGGGGGGGGGGGGGGGGGGGGGGGGGGGGGGGGGGGGGGGGGGGGGGGGGGGGGGGGGGGGGGGGGGGGGGGGGGGGGGGGGGGGGGGGGGGGGGGGGGGGGGGGGGGGGGGGGGGGGGGGGGGGGGGGGGGGGGGGGGGGGGGGGGGGGGGGGGGGGGGGGGGGGGGGGGGGGGGGGGGGGGGGGGGGGGGGGGGGGGGGGGGGGGGGGGGGGGGGGGGGGGGGGGGGGGGGGGGGGGGGGGGGGGGGGGGGGGGGGGGGGGGGGGGGGGGGGGGGGGGGGGGGGGGGGGGGGGGGGGGGGGGGGGGGGGGGGGGGGGGGGGGGGGGGGGGGGGGGGGGGGGGGGGGGGGGGGGGGGGGGGGGGGGGGGGGGGGGGGGGGGGGGGGGGGGGGGGGGGGGGGGGGGGGGGGGGGGGGGGGGGGGGGGGGGGGGGGGGGGGGGGGGGGGGGGGGGGGGGGGGGGGGGGGGGGGGGGGGGGGGGGGGGGGGGGGGGGGGGGGGGGGGGGGGGGGGGGGGGGGGGGGGGGGGGGGGGGGGGGGGGGGGGGGGGGGGGGGGGGGGGGGGGGGGGGGGGGGGGGGGGGGGGGGGGGGGGGGGGGGGGGGGGGGGGGGGGGGGGGGGGGGGGGGGGGGGGGGGGGGGGGGGGGGGGGGGGGGGGGGGGGGGGGGGGGGGGGGGGGGGGGGGGGGGGGGGGGGGGGGGGGGGGGGGGGGGGGGGGGGGGGGGGGGGGGGGGGGGGGGGGGGGGGGGGGGGGGGGGGGGGGGGGGGGGGGGGGGGGGGGGGGGGGGGGGGGGGGGGGGGGGGGGGGGGGGGGGGGGGGGGGGGGGGGGGGGGGGGGGGGGGGGGGGGGGGGGGGGGGGGGGGGGGGGGGGGGGGGGGGGGGGGGGGGGGGGGGGGGGGGGGGGGGGGGGGGGGGGGGGGGGGGGGGGGGGGGGGGGGGGGGGGGGGGGGGGGGGGGGGGGGGGGGGGGGGGGGGGGGGGGGGGGGGGGGGGGGGGGGGGGGGGCTTCAAAAAGAATTAACTAAATAGCACTTTCCAAATAAAAATGGCAGCAGTTCTCGTGAACGCTAAAGTTTCTTTTTTTACAGCAAGTGTAACACGACTTTCCCCAAGTCTTCCCAACGTTTCTACTTGACACAAACACTAATTAAACACAAAAAAACACAACCTAAACAGAGGCTAGATAAATTATTTATTACTAAACAGGAGCAAAAAGCAAGGAATAAAAATAAAATTGGGTTGCCTTCCAACAAGCGCTATCGTTTAACGCCCCTAGCTAGGCATAACAAGCAAGGATAGATCTAGGTATTACCATCTTTAGTTTTCAACTTTTTAGCAGAATCAAGCTTGAATCCAGGAGGTTCCTTACGTTTCCCTTCATATTCTGAAATTTTTAGATCTAACGAATCCAACCGCTTATTACAAAGGCTAATCAACATATTCATGTGGTGAATATTTCCACTAATGTTCTTAAGAGGTTCAAGAGACTTCTGTAAAATTTTAGTAACTTCACAATTTTTTTCAAAAACTTGCATCTCTTCCTGAATAGGATGAGGTCCCTTTTGTTGAGGTAGTGTTCCCACTATACCTTCTATAATTTCAAGCGCAATATGGGGATCGATTTCAATAAAATTACCTTTGGCAACACAATCCAAGAGTTGTCTATGAGACATATTTAATCCAACATAAAAATTGTGAAGCAAAATTCTTAGGTTTATTTCAGAGGTACAATTACGATAAGACTCCATTATTCTCAACCAGGCATCTTTTATGTTTTCTCCTAGTCTTTGTTTGAAGTGAAAGATTTCAAACTCAGGGGACAACGGAGAAGATAAGGGACTAGCCATAACGACAAGCAAATGAACTAACACACAAGCAAACAAAAAGCAAGCGGGCAAAAAGAGGCAAACGGGAAAGAGAGGGAGGATAGAGAGAGAGGGGGAATAAAACAGCAAGGGTGAAGCGGGGGAGAGGAAAACGAGAGGCAAATGGCAAATAATGTAATGCGAGAGATAAGGGTATGTGATGGGTACTTGGTATATTGACTTTTGTGTAGACCTCCCTGGCAACGGCACCAGAAATCCTTCTTGCTACCTCTTGTGCACTGCGTTGGTTTTCCCTGAAGAGGAATGGATGATGCAGCAAAGTAGCATAAGTATTTCCCTCAGTTTTTGAGAACCAAGGTATCAATCCAGTAGGAGGCTACGCGCGAGTCCCTCGCACCTGCACAAAACAAATAAATCCTCGCAACCAACGCGATAAGGGGTTGTCAATCCCTACATGGCCACTTACGAGGTGAGATCTGATAGATATGATAAGATAATATTTTTGGTATTTTTGTGATAAAGATGCAAAGTAAAATAAAAGCAAAGGAAATAACTAAGTATTGGGAGATTAATATGATGAAGATAGACCCGGGGGCCATAGGTTTCACTAGTGGCTTCTCTCGAGAGCATAAGTATATTCTACGGTGGGTGAACAAATTACTGTTGAGCAATTGACAGAATTGAGCATAGTTATGAGAATATCTAGGTATGATCATGTATATAGGCATCACGTCCGAGACAAGTAGACCGACTCCTGCCTGCATCTACTAATATTACTCCACTCATCGACCGCTATCCAGCATGCATCTAGAGTATTAAGTTAATAAAAACAGAGTAACGCCTTAAGCAAGATGACATGATGTAGAGGGATAAACTCATGCAATATGATGAAAACCCCATCTTGTTACCCTCGATGGCAACAATACAATACGTGCCTTGCTGCCCCTACTGTCACTGGGAAAGGACACCGCAAGATTGAACCCAAAGCTAAGCACTTCTCCCATTGCAAGAAAGATCAATCTAGTAGGCCAAACCAAACTGATAATTCGAAGATACTTGCAAAGATAACCAATCATACATAAAATAATTCAGAGAAGATTCAAATATTGTTCATAGATAGACTTGATCATAAACCCACAGTTCATCGATCTCAACAAACACACCGCAAAAAGAATATTACATCAAATAGATCTCCACAAGAGAAGGGGCGAACATTGTATTGAGATCCAAAAAGAGAGAAGAAGCCATCTAGCTACTAACTATGGACCCGTAGGTCTGAGGTGAACTACTCACACTTCATCGGAGGGGATATGGTGTTGATGTAGAAGCCCTCCGTGATCAATGCCCCCTCCGGCGGAGCCCCGGAACAGGTCCCAAGATGGTATCTCATGGATACAGAAAGTTGCGGTGGTGGAATTAGGGTTTTGGATCCCTATCTGATCGTTTGGGGGTACGTAGGTATATATAGGAGGAAGGAGTACGTCGGTGGAGCAACAGGGGGCCCACGAGGGTGGAGGGCGCGCCTGGGGGGTAGGCGCGCCCCCCTACCTCGTGGTTTCCTCTTTTGTGTCTTGACGTAGGGTCCAAGTCTCCTGGGTCTTGTTCGTTGGGAAAATCACGTTCCCGAAGGTTTCATTCCGTTTGGACTCCGTTTGATATTCCTTTTCTTCGAAACCCTAAAACAGGCAAAAAATAGCAATTCTAGGCTGGGCCTCCAGTTAATAGGTTAGTCCCAAGAATAATATTAAAGTGGATAATAAAGCCCAATAATGTCCAAAACAGTAGGTAATATAGCATGGAGCAATCAAAAATTATAGATACGTTGGAGACGTATCAAGTATCCATTATGTTCTGAGATTGATGTTGCTATGACTTTGCTATGCTTAATGCTTGTCACTGGGGGGGGGGGGGGGGGGGGGGGGGGGGGGGGGGGGGGGGGGGGGGGGGGGGGGGGGGGGGGGGGGGGGGGGGGGGGGGGGGGGGGGGGGGGGGGGGGGGGGGGGGGGGGGGGGGGGGGGGGGGGGGGGGGGGGGGGGGGGGGGGGGGGGGGGGGGGGGGGGGGGGGGGGGGGGGGGGGGGGGGGGGGGGGGGGGGGGGGGGGGGGGGGGGGGGGGGGGGGGGGGGGGGGGGGGGGGGGGGGGGGGGGGGGGGGGGGGGGGGGGGGGGGGGGGGGGGGGGGGGGGGGGGGGGGGGGGGGGGGGGGGGGGGGGGGGGGGGGGGGGGGGGGGGGGGGGGGGGGGGGGGGGGGGGGGGGGGGGGGGGGGGGGGGGGGGGGGGGGGGGGGGGGGGGGGGGGGGGGGGGGGGGGGGGGGGGGGGGGGGGGGGGGGGGGGGGGGGGGGGGGGGGGGGGGGGGGGGGGGGGGGGGGGGGGGGGGGGGGGGGGGGGGGGGGGGGGGGGGGGGGGGGGGGGGGGGGGGGGGGGGGGGGGGGGGGGGGGGGGGGGGGGGGGGGGGGGGGGGGGGGGGGGGGGGGGGGGGGGGGGGGGGGGGGGGGGGGGGGGGGGGGGGGGGGGGGGGGGGGGGGGGGGGGGGTTGACATAAAAATAATAATATTTCAAGCATACTAACAAAGCAATCATGTCTTCTCAAAATAACATGGACAAAGAAAGTTATCCCTGCAAAATCATATAGTCTGGCTATGCTCTATCTTCGCTACACAAAGTATTTAAATCATGCACAACCCCGATGACAAGCCAAGCAATTGTTTCATACTTTTGACATTCTCAAACTTTTTCAATCTTCACACAATACATGAGCGTGAGCCATGGATATAACACTATAGGTGGAATAGAATGGTGGTTGTGGAGAAGACAAAAAGGGAGAAGATAGTCTCACATCAACTAGGCGTATCAACGGGCTATGGAGATGCCCATCAATAGATATCAATGTGAGTTAGTAGGGATTGCCATGCAACGGATGCACTAGAGCTATAAGTATATGAAAGCTCAACAAAAGAAACTAAGTGGGTGTGCATCCAACTTGCTTGCTCATGAAGACCTATGGCATTTTGAGGAATCCCATCATTGGAATATACAAGCCAAGTTCTGTAATGAAAAATTCCCACTAGTATATGAAAGTGACGAAATGAGAGACTCTCTATCATGAATATCATGGTGCTACTTTGAAGCACAAGTGTGGTAAAAGGATAGTAGAATTTCCCCTTCTCTCTTATTCTCTCATTTTTTTATTTGGGCCTTTTCTCTTTTTATGGCCTCTTTTCTTTTCTTTTTTTTGTCCGGAGTCTCATCCCGACTTGTGGGGGAATCATAGTCTCCATCATCCTTTCCTCACTGGGACAATGCTCTAATAATGATGATCATCACACTTTTATTTTCTTACAACTCAACAATTACAACCCGATACTTATAACAAAATATGACTCTATATGAATGCCTCCAGCGGTGTACCAGGATATGCAATGACTCATGGGTGACATGTATGAAAGAATTATGAATGGTGGCTTTGCCACAAATACGATGTCAACCACATGATCATGCTAAGCAATATGACAATGATGGAGTGTGTCATAATAGACGGAACAGTGGAAAGTTGCATGGCAATATATCTCGGAATGGCTATGGAAATGCCATAATAGGTAGGTATGGTGGCTGTTTTGAGGAAGGTATATGGTGGGGGTATGATACCGGCGAAAGGTGCGCGGTATTAGAGAGGCTAGCAATGGTGGAAGGGTGAGAAAAGTGCGTATAATCCATGGACTCAACATTAGTCATAAAGAACTCACAGACTTATTGCAAAAATCTACAAGTTATCAAAGCAAAGTATTACGCGCATGCTCCTAGGGGGATAGATTGGTAGGAAAAGACCATCGCTCGTCCCCGACCGCCACTCAAAAGGAAGACAATCAAAAAATAAATCATGCTCCGACTTCATCACACAACGGTTCAACATACGTGTATGCTACGGGAATCACAAACTTTAACACAAGTATTTCTCAAATTCACAACTACTCAACTAGCACAACTTTAACATCACCATCTTCATATCTCAAAACAATTATCAAGCATCAAACTTCTCATAGTTTTCAACACACTCATAAGAATGTTTTTACTATTCTTGAATACCAAGCATATTAGGATTATTTAAGAAAATTACCATGATATTTAAGATTCTCAAAATAATCTAAGTGAAGCATGAGACATCAATAGTTTCTATAAAACAAATCCACCACCGTGCTCTAAAAGATATAAGTGAAGTACTAGAGCAAAACTATATAACGCAAAAGATATAAGCGAAGCACATAGAGTATTCTAACAAATTCCAAATCATGTATGGCTGTCTCAAAAGGTGTGTACAGCAAGGATGATTGTGGTAAAGTAACAAATAAAGACTCAAATAATACAAGACGCTCCAAGCAAAACACATATCATGTCGTGAATAAAAATATAGCTCCAAGTAAAGTTACCGATAGAAGTAGAAGAAAGAGGGGATGCCTTCTAGGGCATCCCCAAGCTTTGGCTTTTAGGTGTCCTTAGATTATCTTGGGGGTGCCATGGGCATCCCCAAGCTTAGGATCTTGCAACTCCTTGTTCAATAATCCATCAAATCTTTACCTAAAACTTGAAAACTTCACAACACAAAACTCAAAGTAGAAAATCTCATGAGCTTCGTTAGCGAAAGAAAACATAAGACAACTTCAAGGTACTGTAATGAACTCATTATTTATTTATATTGGTGTTAAACCTACTGTATTTAAACTTCTCTATGGTTTATAAACTATTTTACTAGCCATAGATTCATCAAAATAAGCAAACAACACACGAAAAACAGAATCTGTCAAAAACATAACAGTCTGCAGTAATCTGTATCTAGCGCAAGATCTGGAACCCCAAAAATTATAAAATCAATTTATGGACGTGAGAGATTTATCTATTAATCATCTTCAAAAAAATTAACTAAATATCACTTCCCACATAAAAATGGCAGCAGTTCTCGTGAGCGGGGGGGGGGGGGGGGGGGGGGGGGGGGGGGGGGGGGGGGGGGGGGGGGGGGGGGGGGGGGGGGGGGGGGGGGGGGGGGGGGGGGGGGGGGGGGGGGGGGGGGGGGGGGGGGGGGGGGGGGGGGGGGGGGGGGGGGGGGGGGGGGGGGGGGGGGGGGGGGGGGGGGGGGGGGGGGGGGGGGGGGGGGGGGGGGGGGGGGGGGGGGGGGGGGGGGGGGGGGGGGGGGGGGGGGGGGGGGGGGGGGGGGGGGGGGGGGGGGGGGGGGGGGGGGGGGGGGGGGGGGGGGGGGGGGGGGGGGGGGGGGGGGGGGGGGGGGGGGGGGGGGGGGGGGGGGGGGGGGGGGGGGGGGGGGGGGGGGGGGGGGGGGGGGGGGGGGGGGGGGGGGGGGGGGGGGGGGGGGGGGGGGGGGGGGGGGGGGGGGGGGGGGGGGGGGGGGGGGGGGGGGGGGGGGGGGGGGGGGGGGGGGGGGGGGGGGGGGGGGGGGGGGGGGGGGGGGGGGGGGGGGGGGGGGGGGGGGGGGGGGGGGGGGGGGGGGGGGGGGGGGGGGGGGGGGGGGGGGGGGGGGGGGGGGGGGGGGGGGGGGGGGGGGGGGGGGGGGGGGGGGGGGGGGGGGGGGGGGGGGGGGGGGGGGGGGGGGGGGGGGGGGGGGGGGGGGGGGGGGGGGGGGGGGGGGGGGGGGGGGGGGGGGGGGGGGGGGGGGGGGGGGGGGGGGGGGGGGGGGGGGGGGGGGGGGGGGGGGGGGGGGGGGGGGGGGGGGGGGGGGGGGGGGGGGGGGGGGGGGGGGGGGGGGGGGGGGGGGGGGGGGGGGGGGGGGGGGGGGGGGGGGGGGGGGGGGGGGGGGGGGGGGGGGGGGGGGGGGGGGGGGGGGGGGGGGGGGGGGGGGGGGGGGGGGGGGGGGGGGGGGGGGGGGGGGGGGGGGGGGGGGGGGGGGGGGGGGGGGGGGGGGGGGGGGGGGGGGGGGGGGGGGGGGGGGGGGGGGGGGGGGGGGGGGGGGGGGGGGGGGGGGGGGGGGGGGGGGGGGGGGGGGGGGGGGGGGGGGGGGGGGGGGGGGGGGGGGGGGGGGGGGGGGGGGGGGGGGGGGGGGGGGGGGGGGGGGGGGGGGGGGGGGGGGGGGGGGGGGGGGGGGGGGGGGGGGGGGGGGGGGGGGGGGGGGGGGGGGGGGGGGGGGGGGGGGGGGGGGGGGGGGGGGGGGGGGGGGGGGGGGGGGGGGGGGGGGGGGGGGGGGGGGGGGGGGGGGGGGGGGGGGGGGGGGGGGGGGGGGGGGGGGGGGGGGGGGGGGGGGGGGGGGGGGGGGGGGGGGGGGGGGGGGGGGGGGGGGGGGGGGGGGGGGGGGGGGGGGGGGGGGGGGGGGGGGGGGGGGGGGGGGGGGGGGGGGGGGGGGGGGGGGGGGGGGGGGGGGGGGGGGGGGGGGGGGGGGGGGGGGGGGGGGGGGGGGGGGGGGGGGGGGGGGGGGGGGGGGGGGGGGGGGGGGGGGGGGGGGGGGGGGGGGGGGGGGGGGGGGGGGGGGGGGGGGGGGGGGGGGGGGGGGGGGGGGGGGGGGGGGGGGGGGGGGGGGGGGGGGGGGGGGGGGGGGGGGGGGGGGGGGGGGGGGGGGGGGGGGGGGGGGGGGGGGGGGGGGGGGGGGGGGGGGGGGGGGGGGGGGGGGGGGGGGGGGGGGGGGGGGGGGGGGGGGGGGGGGGGGGGGGGGGGGGGGGGGGGGGGGGGGGGGGGGGGGGGGGGGGGGGGGGGGGGGGGGGGGGGGGGGGGGGGGGGGGGGGGGGGGGGGGGGGGGGGGGGGGGGGGGGGGGGGGGGGGGGGGGGGGGGGGGGGGGGGGGGGGGGGGGGGGGGGGGGGGGGGGGGGGGGGGGGGGGGGGGGGGGGGGGGGGGGGGGGGGGGGGGGGGGGGGGGGGGGGGGGGGGGGGGGGGGGGGGGGGGGGGGGGGGGGGGGGGGGGGGGGGGGGGGGGGGGGGGGGGGGGGGGGGGGGGGGGGGGGGGGGGGGGGGGGGGGGGGGGGGGGGGGGGGGGGGGGGGGGGGGGGGGGGGGGGGGGGGGGGGGGGGGGGGGGGGGGGGGGGGGGGGGGGGGGGGGGGGGGGGGGGGGGGGGGGGGGGGGGGGGGGGGGGGGGGGGGGGGGGGGGGGGGGGGGGGGGGGGGGGGGGGGGGGGGGGGGGGGGGGGGGGGGGGGGGGGGGGGGGGGGGGGGGGGGGGGGGGGGGGGGGGGGGGGGGGGGGGGGGGGGGGGGGGGGGGGGGGGGGGGGGGGGGGGGGGGGGGGGGGGGGGGGGGGGGGGGGGGGGGGGGGGGGGGGGGGGGGGGGGGGGGGGGGGGGGGGGGGGGGGGGGGGGGGGGGGGGGGGGGGTGTGTTGTTTGCTTATTTTGGTGAACCTATGGCTAGTAAAATAGTTTATAAACCATACAGAAGTTGGAATACAGTAGGTTTAACACCAATATAAATAAAGAATGAGTTCATTACAGTACCTTGAAGTGATCTTTTGTTTTCTTTCGCTAACGGAGCTCACGAGATTTTCTGTTAAGTTTTGTGTTGTCAAGTTTTCAAGTTTTGGGTGAAAATTTTGATGGATTATGGAACAAGGAGTGGCAAGAGCCTAAGCTTGGGGATGCCCATGGCACCCCCAAGATAATCTAAGGACACCAAAAAGCCAAAGCTTGGGGATGCCCCGGAAGGCATCCCCTCTTTCGTCTACTTCCATCGGTAACTTTACTTGGAGCTATATTTTTATTCACCACATGATATGTGTTTTGCTTGGAGCGTCTTGTATGATTTGAGTCTTTGCTTTTTTAGTTTACCACAATCATCCTTGCTGTACACACCTTTTTGAGAGAGACACACATGATTCGGAAATTATTGGAATACTCTATGTGCTTCACTTATATCTTTTGAGTTATATAGTTTTGCTCTAGTACTTCACTTATATCTTTTAGAGCATGGTGGTGGATTTGTTTTATAGAGACTATTGATCTCTCATGCTTACTTAGATTATTTTGAGAGTCTTAAATAGCATGGTAATTTGCTTAAATAATCCTAATTTGCTAGGTATTCAAGATTAGTAAAAACTTTCTTATGAGTGTTTTGAATACTAAGAGAAGTTTGATGCTTGATGATTGTTTTGAGATATGCCCCCCCCCCCCCCCCCCCCCCCCCCCCCCCCCCCCCCCCCCCCCCCCCCCCCCCCCCCCCCCCCCCCCCCCCCCCCCCCCCCCCCCCCCCCCCTAGCATGCACGTATGGTAAACGTTGTGTAACAAATTTAAAACATGAGGTGTTCTTTGATTGTCCTCCTTATGAGTGGCGGTCGGGGACGAGCGATGGTCTTTTCCTACCAAGCTATCCCCCTAGGAGCATGCACGTAGTACTTTGTTTCGATAACTAATAGATTTTTGCAATAAGTATGTGAGTTCTTTATGACTAATGTTGAGTCCATGGATTATACACACTCTCACCCTTCCACCATTGCTAGCCTCTCTAGTACCATGCAACTTTCGTCGGTACCATAAACCCACCATACCTTCCTCAAAACAGCCACCATACCTACCTATTATGGCATCTCCATAGGCATTCTAAGATATATTGCCATGCAACTTTCCACCATTCTGTTTATCATGACATGCTCCATCATTGTCATATTGCTTTACATGATCATGTAGTTGACATCGTATTTGTGGCAAAGCCATCGTTCATAATTTTTCATACATGTCACTCTTGATTCATTGCACATCCCGGTACACCGCCGGAGGCATTCACATAGTGTCATATTTTGTTCTAAGTATCGAGTTGTAATTCTTGAGTTGTAAGTAAATAAAAGTGTGATGCTCATCATTATTAGAGCATTGTCCTAGTGAGGAAAGGATGA
>JAAAWM010009991.1:0-32177 GCA_036873465.1 Thinopyrum obtusiflorum
CATCAAGGCCCATTAGTTCCCCCGGGGTTTCCGATAACCCTCCGGCACTCCGGTTTTATCCGAAACTTCTCCGGAACACTTCCGGTGTCCGAACATATCCGTCCAATATATCAATCTTTATGTCTCGACCATTTTGAGACTCCTCGTCATGTCCGTGATCACATCCGGGACTCCAAACTACCTTCGGTACATCAAAACACATAAACTCATAATACCGATCGTCATCGAACGTTAAGCGTGCGGACCCTACGGGTTCGAGAACTATGTAGACATGACCGAGACTCATATCCGGTCAATAACCAATAGCGGAACCTGGATGCTCATAATGGTTCCTACATATTCTACGAAGATCTTTATTGGTCAAACCGAATAACTACATACGTTGTTCCCTTTGTCATCGGTATGTTACTTGCCCGAGATTCGATCGTCGGTATCTCAATACCTAGTTCAATCTCGTTACCGGCAAGTCTCTTTACTCGTTCCGTAATACATCATCCCATGACTAACTCATTAGTCACATTGCTTGCAAGGCTTTTAGTGATGTGCATTACCGAGAGGGCCCAGAGATACCTCTCCGACAATCGGAGTGACAAATCCTAATCTTGATCTATGCCAACTCATCAAACACCATTGGAGACACCTGTAGAGCATCTTTATAATCACCCAGTTATGTTGTGACATTTGATAGCACAGTAAGTGTTCCTCCGGTATTCGGGAGTTGCATAATCTCATAGTCATAGGAACATGTATAAGTCATGAAGAAAGCAATAGCAACAAACTAAACGATCAAGTGCTAAGCTAACGGAATGGGTCAAGTCAATCACATCATTCTCTAATGATGTGATCCTGTTAATCAAATGACAACTCATGTCTATGTCTAGGAAACTTAACCATCTTTGATTCAACGAGCTAGTCAAGTAGAGGCATACTGGGGGGGGGGGGGGGGGGGGGGGGGGGGGGGGAAAACCTTTCGCAACAAGTCGAGCTTTATAGACAGTAACATTACCATCAGCGGCAGTCTTCTTCTTGAAGATCCATTTATTTTCAATGGCTTGCCGACCATCGGGCAAGTCAACCAAAGTCCATACTTTGTTATAATCTAGATTACATAGTAATGATTCTTACACCCATGGAGTCTTGGTGCTTATCATGTTTTGCTCGTGGAAGAGGCTTAGTCAACGGGTCTGCTACATTCAGATCCGTATGTATCTTGCAAATTTCTATGTCTCCCACCTGGACTAAATCCCGGATGGAATTGAAGCGTCTTCTGATGTGCTTGGTTCTCTTGTGAAATCTGGATTCCTTTGCTAAGGCAATTGCACCAGTATTATCACAAAAGATTTTCATTGGTCCCGACGTACTAGGTATGACACCTAGATCGGATATGAACTCCTTCATCCAGACTCCTTCATTCGCTGCTTCCGAAGCAGCTATGTATTCCGCTTCACACGTAGATCCCGCCACGACACTTTGCTTGGAACTGCACCAACTGACAGCTCCACCGTTCAATGTAAATACGTATCCGGTTTGCGATTTCGAATCGTCCGGATCAGTGTCAAAGCTTGCATCAACGTAACCCCTTACGATGAGCTCTTTGTCACCTCCATATACGAGAAACATATCCTTAGTCCTTTTCAGGTATTTCAGGATGTTCTTGACCGCTGTCCAGTGATCCACTCCTGGATTACTTTGGTACCTCCCTGCTAAACTTATAGCTAGGGACATATCAGGTCTGGTACACAGCATTGCATACATGATAGAGCCTATGGCTGAAGCATAGGGAACATCTTTCATCTTCTCTCTATCTTCTGCAGTGGTCGGGCATTGAGTCTTACTCAATCTCACACCTTGTAGTACAGGCAAGAACCCTTTCTTTGCTTGATCCATTTTGAACTTCTTCAAAACTTTGTCAAGGTATGTGCTTTGTGAAAGTCCAATTAAGCGTCTTGATCTATCTCTATAGATCTTAATGCCTAATATATATGCAGCTTCACCGAGGCCTTTCATTGAAAAACTCTTATTCAAGTATCCCTTTATGCTATCCAGAAATTCTATATCATTTCCAATCAGTAATATGTCATCCACATATAATATCAGAAATGCTATTGAGCTCCCACTCACTTTCTTGTAAATGCAGGCTTCTCCAAAAGTCTGTATAAAACCAAATGCTTTGATCACACTATCAAAGGGGGGGGGGGGGGGGGGGGGGGGGGGGGGGGGGGGGGGGGGGGGGGGGGGGGGGGGGGGGGGGGGGGGGGGGGGGGGGGGGGGGGGGGGGGGGGGGGGGGGGGGGGGGGGGGGGGGGGGGGGGGGGGGGGGGGGGGGGGGGGGGGGGGGGGGGGGGGGGGGGGGGGGGGGGGGGGGGGGGGGGGGGGGGGGGGGGGGGGGGGGGGGGGGGGGGGGGGGGGGGGGGGGGGGGGGGGGGGGGGGGGGGGGGGGGGGGGGGGGGGGGGGGGGGGGGGGGGGGGGGGGGGGGGGGGGGGGGGGGGGGGGGGGGGGGGGGGGGGGGGGGGGGGGGGGGGGGGGGGGGGGGGGGGGGGGGGGGGGGGGGGGGGGGGGGGGGGGGGGGGGGGGGGGGGGGGGGGGGGGGGGGGGGGGGGGGGGGGGGGGGGGGGGGGGGGGGGGGGGGGGGGGGGGGGGGGGGGGGGGGGGGGGGGGGGGGGGGGGGGGGGGGGGGGGGGGGGGGGGGGGGGGGGGGGGGGGGGGGGGGGGGGGGGGGGGGGGGGGGGGGGGGGGGGGGGGGGGGGGGGGGGGGGGGGGGGGGGGGGGGGGGGGGGGGGGGGGGGGGGGGGGGGGGGGGGGGGGGGGGGGGGGGGGGGGGGGGGGGGGGGGGGGGGGGGGGGGGGGGGGGGGGGGGGGGGGGGGGGGGGGGGGGGGGGGGGGGGGGGGGGGGGGGGGGGGGGGGGGGGGGGGGGGGGGGGGGGGGGGGGGGGGGGGGGGGGGGGGGGGGGGGGGGGGGGGGGGGGGGGGGGGGGGGGGGGGGGGGGGGGGGGGGGGGGGGGGGGGGGGGGGGGGGGGGGGGGGGGGGGGGGGGGGGGGGGGGGGGGGGGGGGGGGGGGGGGGGGGGGGGGGGGGGGGGGGGGGGGGGGGGGGGGGGGGGAAGCTTTTTCACATAAGCATCGCAGCCCCAAACTTTAAGAAACGACAACTTGGATTTCTTGCCAAACCATAGTTCATATGGTGTTGTCTCAACGGATTTAGATGGTGCCCTATTTAACGTGAATGCAGCCGTCTCTAAAGCATAACCCCAAAACGATAGCGGTAAATCAGTAAGAGACAGCATAGATCGCACCATATCTAATAAAGTACGATTACGACGTTCGGACACACTATTACGCTGTGGTGTTCTGGGTGGCGTAAGTTGCGAAACTATTCCGCATTGTTTCAAATGAAGACCAAACTCGTAACTCAAATATTCACCTCCACGATCAGATTGTAGAAACTTTATTTTCTTGTTATGATGATTTTCCACTTCACTCTGAAATTCTTTGAACTTTTCAAATGTTTCAGACTTATGTTTCATCAAGTAGATATATCCATATCTTCTCAAATCATCTGTGAAGGTCAGAAAATAACGATACCCTCCGCGAGCATCAACACTCATCGGACCGCATACATCAGTATGTATTATTTCCAACAAGTCTGTTGCTCGCTCCATTGTTCCGGAGAACGGAGTCTTAGTCATCTTGCCCATGAGGCATGGTTCGCAAGCATCAAGTGATTCATAATCAAGTGATTCCAAAAGCCCATCAGCATGGAGTTTCTTCATGCGCTTTACACCAATATGACCTAAACGGCAGTGCCACAAATAAGTTGCACTATCATTATTAAACTTATATCTTTTGGCTTCAATACTATGAATATGTGTATCAGTACTATTGAGATTCAGTAAAAATAGACCACTCATCAAGGGTGCATGACCATAAAAGATATTACTCATATAAATAGAACAACCATTATTCTCTGATTTAAATGAATAACCGTCCTGCATCAAACAAGATCCAGATATAATGTTCATGCTTAACGCTGGCTCCAAATAACAATTATTCAGGTCTAAAACTAATCCTGAAGGTAGATGTATAGGTTGTCGTGGATCTAAGACTGACAGTAGAATGGGGGGCAGGTATGAGGAGGCAAGATCCCAGCTATGGCGAAGTTGTACACACGAGTTGTACGAGTTCAGGTCCTTCGCAGAGGAAGTAATAGCCATACGTCTCGGTGCCCGGAGGCAGTCGATTGGATTATGTGTGTGTGTGTGTTACAGGGGGTGCGAACCCTTGTCCCAGAGGAGGGGGGGTGGCTTATATAGAGTGCGCCAGGACCCCAGCTCCCCTCCGTTACACAGGGTTCATCATCGGGCAAGTCAACCAATGTCCACACTTTATTGTCATACATGGATCCCATCTCAGATTTCATGGCCTCAAGCCATTTTGCGGAATCTGGGCTCATCATCGCTTCCTCATAGTTCGTAGGTTCTTCATGGTCAAGTAACATGACTTCCAGAACAGGATTACCGTACCACTCTAGTGCGGATCTTACTCTGGTTGACCTACGAGGTTCGGTAGTAACTTGATCAGAAGTTTCATGATCATCATCATTAGCTTCCTCACTAATTGGTGTAGGAATCACTGGAACTGATTTCTGTGATAAACTACTTTCCAATAAGGGAGCATGTACAGTTACCTCATCAAGTTCTACTTTCGGGGGGGGGGGGGGGGGGGGGGGGGGGGGGGGGGGGGGGGGGGGGGGGGGGGGGGGGGGGGGGGGGGGTCTCTAGGAACGCATTAAAATTCAAAGGAACAGTAGCATGGGCCATTGATCTAACATTTCTCCAATTTGGGTTCGAGCTTATCAGGTTGAAGCTTTTTCACATAAGCATCGCAGCCCCAAACTTTAATAAACGACAACTTGGGTTTCTTGCCAAACCACAGTTCATAAGGTGTCATCTCAACGGATTTAGATGGTGCCCTATTTAACGTGAACGCAGCCGTCTCTAAAGCATAACCCCAAAACGATAGCGGTAAATCAGTAAGAGACATCATAGATCACACCATATCTAATAAAGTGCAGTTACGACGTTCGGACACACCATTACGCTGTGGTGTTCCGGGTGGCGTGAGTTGCGAAACTATTCCGCATTGTTTTAAATGAAGACCAAACTCGTAACTCAAATATTCTCCTCCACGATCAGATCGCAGAAACTTTATTTTCTTGTTACGATGATTTTCCACTTCACTCTGAAATTCTTTGAACTTTTCAAATGTTTCAGACTTATGTTTCATCAAGTAGATATACCCATATCTGATTAAATCATCTGTGAAGGTCAGAAAATAACGATACCCGCCGCGAGCCTCAATATTCATCGGACCGCATACATCAGTATGTATTATTTCCAATAAATCTGTTGCTCCCTCCATTGTTCCGGAGAACGGAGTTTTAGTCATCTTGCCCATGAGGCATGGTTCGCAAGTACCAAGTGATTCATAATCAAGTGATTCCAAAAGTCCATCAGTATGGAGTTTCTTCATGCGCTTTACACCAATATGACCCAAACGGCAGTGCCACAAATAAGTTGCACTATCATTATCAACTCTGCATCTTTTGGCTTCAATATTATGAATATGTGTATCACCACTATCGAGATTCAACAAAAATAGACCACTCTTCAAGGGTGCATGACCATAAAAGATATTACTCATATAAATAGAACAACCATTATTCTCAGATTTAAATGAATAACCGTCTCGCATCAAACAAGATCCAGATATAATGTCCATGCTTAACGCTGGCACCAAATAACAATTATTCAGGTCTAAAACTAATCCCGAAGGTAGATGTAGAGGTAGCGTGCCGACGGCGATCACATCGACTTTGGAACCATTTCTCACGCGCATCGTCACCTCATCCTTAGCCAATCTTCGCTTAATCCGTAGTCCCTGTTTCGAGTTGCAAATATTGGGGGGGGGGGGGGGGGGGGGGGGGGGGGGGGGGGGGGGGGGGGGGGGGGGGGGGGGGGGGGGGGGGGGGGGGGGGGGGGGGGGGGGGGGGGGGGGGGGGGGGGGGGGGGGGGGGGGGGGGGGGGGGGGGGGGGGGGGGGGGGGGGGGGGGGGGGGGGGGGGGGGGGGGGGGGGGGGGGGGGGGGGGGGGGGGGGGGGGGGGGGGGGGGGGGGGGGGGGGGGGGGGGGGGGGGGGGGGGGGGGGGGGGGGGGGGGGGGGGGGGGGGGGGGGGGGGGGGGGGGGGGGGGGGGGGGGGGGGGGGGGGGGGGGGGGGGGGGGGGGGGGGGGGGGGGGGGGGGGGGGGGGGGGGGGGGGGGGGGGGGGGGGGGGGGGGGGGGGGGGGGGGGGGGGGGGGGGGGGGGGGGGGGGGGGGGGGGGGGGGGGGGGGGGGGGGGGGGGGGGGGGGGGGGGGGGGGGGGGGGGGGGGGGGGGGGGGGGGGGGGGGGGGGGGGGGGGGGGGGGGGGGGGGGGGGGGGGGGGGGGGGGGGGGGGGGGGGGGGGGGGGGGGGGGGGGGGGGGGGGGGGGGGGGGGGGGGGGGGGGGGGGGGGGGGGGGGGGGGGGGGGGGGGGGGGGGGGGGGGGGGGGGGGGGGGGGGGGGGGGGGGGGGGGGGGGGGGGGGGGGGGGGGGGGGGGGGGGGGGGGGGGGGGGGGGGGGGGGGGGGGGGGGGGGGGGGGGGGGGGGGGGGGGGGGGGGGGGGGGGGGGGGGGGGGGGGGGGGGGGGGGGGGGGGGGGGGGGGGGGGGGGGGGGGGGGGGGGGGGGGGGGGGGGGGGGGGGGGGGGGGGGGGGGGGGGGGGGGGGGGGGGGGGGGGGGGGGGGGGGGGGGGGGGGGGGGGGGGGGGGGGGGGGGGGGGGGGGGGGGGGGGGGGGGGGGGGGGGGGGGGGGGGGGGGGGGGGGGGGGGGGGGGGGGGGGGGGGGGGGGGGGGGGGGGGGGGGGGGGGGGGGGGGGGGGGGGGGGGGGGGGGGGGGGGGGGGGGGGGGGGGGGGGGGGGGGGGGGGGGGGGGGGGGGGGGGGGGGGGGGGGGGGGGGGGGGGGGGGGGGGGGGGGGGGGGGGGGGGGGGGGGGGGGGGGGGGGGGGGGGGGGGGGGGGGGGGGGGGGGGGGGGGGGGGGGGGGGGGGGGGGGGGGGGGGGGGGGGGGGGGGGGGGGGGGGGGGGGGGGGGGGGGGGGGGGGGGGGGGGGGGGGGGGGGGGGGGGGGGGGGGGGGGGGGGGGGGGGGGGGGGGGGGGGGGGGGGGGGGGGGGGGGGGGGGGGGGGGGGGGGGGGGGGGGGGGGGGGGGGGGGGGGGGGGGGGGGGGGGGGGGGGGGGGGGGGGGGGGGGGGGGGGGGGGGGGGGGGGGGGGGGGGGGGGGGGGGGGGGGGGGGGGGGGGGGGGGGGGGGGGGGGGGGGGGGGGGGGGGGGGGGGGGGGGGGGGGGGGGGGGGGGGGGGGGGGGGGGGGGGGGGGGGGGGGGGGGGGGGGGGGGGGGGGGGGGGGGGGGGGGGGGGGGGGGGGGGGGGGGGGGGGGGGGGGGGGGGGGGGGGGGGGGGGGGGGGGGGGGGGGGGGGGGGGGGGGGGGGGGGGGGGGGGGGGGGGGGGGGGGGGGGGGGGGGGGGGGGGGGGGGGGGGGGGGGGGGGGGGGGGGGGGGGGGGGGGGGGGGGGGGGGGGGGGGGGGGGGGGGGGGGGGGGGGGGGGGGGGGGGGGGGGGGGGGGGGGGGGGGGGGGGGGGGGGGGGGGGGGGGGGGGGGGGGGGGGGGGGGGGGGGGGGGGGGGGGGGGGGGGGGGGGGGGGGGGGGGGGGGGGGGGGGGGGGGGGGGGGGGGGGGGGGGGGGGGGGGGGGGGGGGGGGGGGGGGGGGGGGGGGGGGGGGGGGGGGGGGGGGGGGGGGGGGGGGGGGGGGGGGGGGGGGGGGGGGGGGGGGGGGGGGGGGGGGGGGGGGGGGGGGGGGGGGGGGGGGGGGGGGGGGGGGGGGGGGGGGGGGGGGGGGGGGGGGGGGGGGGGGGGGGGGGGGGGGGGGGGGGGGGGGGGGGGGGGGGGGGGGGGGGGGGGGGGGGGGGGGGGGGGGGGGGGGGGGGGGGGGGGGGGGGGGGGGGGGGGGGGGGGGGGGGGGGGGGGGGGGGGGGGGGGGGGGGGGGGGGGGGGGGGGGGGGGGGGGGGGGGGGGGGGGGGGGGGGGGGGGGGGGGGGGGGGGGGGGGGGGGGGGGGGGGGGGGGGGGGGGGGGGGGGGGGGGGGGGGGGGGGGGGGGGGGGGGGGGGGGGGGGGGGGGGGGGGGGGGGGGGGGGGGGGGGGGGGGGGGGGGGGGGGGGGGGGGGGGGGGGGGGGGGGGGGGGGGGGGGGGGGGGGGGGGGGGGGGGGGGGGGGGGGGGGGGGGGGGGGGGGGGGGGGGGGGGGGGGGGGGGGGGGGGGGGGGGGGGGGGGGGGGGGGGGGGGGGGGGGGGGGGGGGGGGGGGGGGGGGGGGGGGGGGGGGGGGGGGGGGGGGGGGGGGGGGGGGGGGGGGGGGGGGGGGGGGGGGGGGGGGGGGGGGGGGGGGGGGGGGGGGGGGGGGGGGGGGGGGGGGGGGGGGGGGGGGGGGGGGGGGGGGGGGGGGGGGGGGGGGGGGGGGGGGGGGGGGGGGGGGGGGGGGGGGGGGGGGGGGGGGGGGGGGGGGGGGGGGGGGGGGGGGGGGGGGGGGGGGGGGGGGGGGGGGGGGGGGGGGGGGGGGGGGGGGGGGGGGGGGGGGGGGGGGGGGGGGGGGGGGGGGGGGGGGGGGGGGGGGGGGGGGGGGGGGGGGGGGGGGGGGGGGGGGGGGGGGGGGGGGGGGGGGGGGGGGGGGGGGGGGGGGGGGGGGGGGGGGGGGGGGGGGGGGGGGGGGGGGGGGGGGGGGGGGGGGGGGGGGGGGGGGGGGGGGGGGGGGGGGGGGGGGGGGGGGGGGGGGGGGGGGGGGGGGGGGGGGGGGGGGGGGGGGGGGGGGGGGGGGGGGGGGGGGGGGGGGGGGGGGGGGGGGGGGGGGGGGGGGGGGGGGGGGGGGGGGGGGGGGGGGGGGGGGGGGGGGGGGGGGGGGGGGGGGGGGGGGGGGGGGGGGGGGGGGGGGGGGGGGGGGGGGGGGGGGGGGGGGGGGGGGGGGGGGGGGGGGGGGGGGGGGGGGGGGGGGGGGGGGGGGGGGGGGGGGGGGGGGGGGGGGGGGGGGGGGGGGGGGGGGGGGGGGGGGGGGGGGGGGGGGGGGGGGGGGGGGGGGGGGGGGGGGGGGGGGGGGGGGGGGGGGGGGGGGGGGGGGGGGGGGGGGGGGGGGGGGGGGGGGGGGGGGGGGGGGGGGGGGGGGGGGGGGGGGGGGGGGGGGGGGGGGGGGGGGGGGGGGGGGGGGGGGGGGGGGGGGGGGGGGGGGGGGGGGGGGGGGGGGGGGGGGGGGGGGGGGGGGGGGGGGGGGGGGGGGGGGGGGGGGGGGGGGGGGGGGGGGGGGGGGGGGGGGGGGGGGGGGGGGGGGGGGGGGGGGGGGGGGGGGGGGGGGGGGGGGGGGGGGGGGGGGGGGGGGGGGGGGGGGGGGGGGGGGGGGGGGGGGGGGGGGGGGGGGGGGGGGGGGGGGGGGGGGGGGGGGGGGGGGGGGGGGGGGGGGGGGGGGGGGGGGGGGGGGGGGGGGGGGGGGGGGGGGGGGGGGGGGGGGGGGGGGGGGGGGGGGGGGGGGGGGGGGGGGGGGGGGGGGGGGGGGGGGGGGGGGGGGGGGGGGGGGGGGGGGGGGGGGGGGGGGGGGGGGGGGGGGGGGGGGGGGGGGGGGGGGGGGGGGGGGGGGGGGGGGGGGGGGGGGGGGGGGGGGGGGGGGGGGGGGGGGGGGGGGGGGGGGGGGGGGGGGGGGGGGGGGGGGGGGGGGGGGGGGGGGGGGGGGGGGGGGGGGGGGGGGGGGGGGGGGGGGGGGGGGGGGGGGGGGGGGGGGGGGGGGGGGGGGGGGGGGGGGGGGGGGGGGGGGGGGGGGGGGGGGGGGGAGAAAGCTAAGTTGAAAGATGATGGTAGCAACTACACGGACTGGGTCCGTAACATGAGGATTATCCTCATTGCTGCACAGAAGAATTACGTCCTGGAAGCACCGCTAGGTGCCAAACCCGCTGCAGGAGCAATGCCAGATGTTGTGAACACCTGGCAGAGCAAAGCTGATGACTACTCGATAGTTCAGTGTGCCATGCTTTACGGCTTAGAACTGGGACTTCAATGATGTTTTGAACGTCATGGAGCATATGAGATGTTCCAGGAGTTGAAATTAATATTTCAAGCAAATGCCCGGATTGAGAGATATGAAGTCTCCAATAAGTCCTACAGCTGCAAAATGGAGGAGAATAGTTCTGTCAGTGAGCATATACTCAGAATGTATGGGTACCACAATCACTTGACTCAGCTGGGAGTTAATCTTCCAATTGATAGTGTCATTGACAGAGTTCTTCAATCACTGCCACCAAGCTACAAGAGCTTCGTGATGAACTATAATATGCAAGGGATGGATAAGACGATTCCCGAGCTCTTCGCAATGCTGAAAGCTGCGGAGGTAGAAATCAAGAAGGAGCATCAAGTGTTGATGGTTAACAAGACCACCAGTTTCAAGAAAAAGGGTAAAGGGAAGAAGGGGAACTTCAAGACGAACGGCAAGCAAGTTGCTGCTCAAGTGAAGAAGCCCAAGTCTGGACCTAAGCCTTAGACTGAGTGCTTCTATTGCAAAGGGACTGGTCACTGGAAGCGGAACTGCCCCAAGTATTTGGCACAGAAGAAGGATGGCAAAGTGAAAGGTATATGTGATATACATGTTATTGATGTGTACCTTACTAATGCTCGCAGTAGCGCATGGGTATTTGATACTGGTTCTGTTGCTAATATTTGCAACTCGAAACAGGGGCTATGGATTAAGCGAAGATTGGCTAAGGACGAGGTCACGATGCGCGTGGGAAATGGTTCCAAAGTCGATGTGATCGCCGTCGGCACGCGGGGGGGGGGGGGGGGGGGGGGGGGGGGGGGGGGGGGGGGGGGGGGGGGGGGGGGGGGGGGGGGGGGGGGGGGGGGGGGGGGGGGGGGGGGGGGGGGGGGGGGGGGGGGGGGGGGGGGGGGGGGGGGGGGGGGGGGGGGGGGGGGGGGGGGGGGGGGGGGGGGGGGGGGGGGGGGGGGGGGGGGGGGGGGGGGGGGGGGGGGGGGGGGGGGGGGGGGGGGGGGGGGGGGGGGGGGGGGGGGGGGGGGGGGGGGGGGGGGGGGGGGGGGGGGGGGGGGGGGGGGGGGGGGGGGGGGGGGGGGGGGGGGGGGGGGGGGGGGGGGGGGGGGGGGGGGGGGGGGGGGGGGGGGGGGGGGGGGGGGGGGGGGGGGGGGGGGGGGGGGGGGGGGGGGGGGGGGGGGGGGGGGGGGGGGGGGGGGGGGGGGGGGGGGGGGGGGGGGGGGGGGGGGGGGGGGGGGGGGGGGGGGGGGGGGGGGGGGGGGGGGGGGGGGGGGGGGGGGGGGGGGGGGGGGGGGGGGGGGGGGGGGGGGGGGGGGGGGGGGGGGGGGGGGGGGGGGGGGGGGGGGGGGGGGGGGGGGGGGGGGGGGGGGGGGGGGGGGGGGGGGGGGGGG
Organism: Thinopyrum obtusiflorum; assembly: GCA_036873465.1. NCBI lineage: Eukaryota > Viridiplantae > Streptophyta > Magnoliopsida > Poales > Poaceae > Thinopyrum > Thinopyrum obtusiflorum. Next base: position 11,530 of record JAAAWM010009991.1, read on the forward strand.
GGGGGGGGGGGGGGGGGGGGGGGGGGGGGGGGGGGGGGGGGGGGGGGGGGGGGGGGGGGGGGGGGGGGGGGGGGGGGGGGGGGGGGGGGGGGGGGGGGGGGGGGGGGGGGGGGGGGGGGGGGGGGGGGGGGGGGGGGGGGGGGGGGGGGGGGGGGGGGGGGGGGGGGGGGGGGGGGGGGGGGGGGGGGGGGGGGGGGGGGGGGGGGGGGGGGGGGGGGGGGGGGGGGGGGGGGGGGGGGGGGGGGGGGGGGGGGGGGGGGGGGGGGGGGGGGGGGGGGGGGGGGGGGGGGGGGGGGGGGGGGGGGGGGGGGGGGGGGGGGGGGGGGGGGGGGGGGGGGGGGGGGGGGGGGGGGGGGGGGGGGGGGGGGGGGGGGGGGGGGGGGGGGGGGGGGGGGGGGGGGGGGGGGGGGGGGGGGGGGGGGGGGGGGGGGGGGGGGGGGGGGGGGGGGGGGGGGGGGGGGGGGGGGGGGGGGGGGGGGGGGGGGGGGGGGGGGGGGGGGGGGGGGGGGGGGGGGGGGGGGGGGGGGGGGGGGGGGGGGGGGGGGGGGGGGGGGGGGGGGGGGGGGGGGGGGGGGGGGGGGGGGGGGGGGGGGGGGGGGGGGGGGGGGGGGGGGGGGGGGGGGGGGGGGGGGGGGGGGGGGGGGGGGGGGGGGGGGGGGGGGGGGGGGGGGGGGGGGGGGGGGGGGGGGGGGGGGGGGGGGGGGGGGGGGGGGGGGGGGGGGGGGGGGGGGGGGGGGGGGGGGGGGGGGGGGGGGGGGGGGGGGGGGGGGGGGGGGGGGGGGGGGGGGGGGGGGGGGGGGGGGGGGGGGGGGGGGGGGGGGGGGGGGGGGGGGGGGGGGGGGGGGGGGGGGGGGGGGGGGGGGGGGGGGGGGGGGGGGGGGGGGGGGGGGGGGGGGGGGGGGGGGGGGGGGGGGGGGGGGGGGGGGGGGGGGGGGGGGGGGGGGGGGGGGGGGGGGGGGGGGGGGGGGGGGGGGGGGGGGGGGGGGGGGGGGGGGGGGGGGGGGGGGGGGGGGGGGGGGGGGGGGGGGGGGGGGGGGGGGGGGGGGGGGGGGGGGGGGGGGGGGGGGGGGGGGGGGGGGGGGGGGGGGGGGGGGGGGGGGGGGGGGGGGGGGGGGGGGGGGGGGGGGGGGGGGGGGGGGGGGGGGGGGGGGGGGGGGGGGGGGGGGGGGGGGGGGGGGGGGGGGGGGGGGGGGGGGGGGGGGGGGGGGGGGGGGGGGGGGGGGGGGGGGGGGGGGGGGGGGGGGGGGGGGGGGGGGGGGGGGGGGGGGGGGGGGGGGGGGGGGGGGGGGGGGGGGGGGGGGGGGGGGGGGGGGGGGGGGGGGGGGGGGGGGGGGGGGGGGGGGGGGGGGGGGGGGGGGGGGGGGGGGGGGGGGGGGGGGGGGGGGGGGGGGGGGGGGGGGGGGGGGGGGGGGGGGGGGGGGGGGGGGGGGGGGGGGGGGGGGGGGGGGGGGGGGGGGGGGGGGGGGGGGGGGGGGGGGGGGGGGGGGGGGGGGGGGGGGGGGGGGGGGGGGGGGGGGGGGGGGGGGGGGGGGGGGGGGGGGGGGGGGGGGGGGGGGGGGGGGGGGGGGGGGGGGGGGGGGGGGGGGGGGGGGGGGGGGGGGGGGGGGGGGGGGGGGGGGGGGGGGGGGGGGGGGGGGGGGGGGGGGGGGGGGGGGGGGGGGGGGGGGGGGGGGGGGGGGGGGGGGGGGGGGGGGGGGGGGGGGGGGGGGGGGGGGGGGGGGGGGGGGGGGGGGGGGGGGGGGGGGGGGGGGGGGGGGGGGGGGGGGGGGGGGGGGGGGGGGGGGGGGGGGGGGGGGGGGGGGGGGGGGGGGGGGGGGGGGGGGGGGGGGGGGGGGGGGGGGGGGGGGGGGGGGGGGGGGGGGGGGGGGGGGGGGGGGGGGGGGGGGGGGGGGGGGGGGGGGGGGGGGGGGGGGGGGGGGGGGGGGGGGGGGGGGGGGGGGGGGGGGGGGGGGGGGGGGGGGGGGGGGGGGGGGGGGGGGGGGGGGGGGGGGGGGGGGGGGGGGGGGGGGGGGGGGGGGGGGATCTATGTTGTAGATCAATGGCCCGTGCTACCGTTCCCCTGAATTTTAATGCGCTCCTAGATAAAGCTAAGTTGAAAGATGATGGTAGCAACTACATGGACTGGGTCTGTAACTTGAGGATTATCCTCATTGCTGCATAGAAGAATTATGTCCTTGATGCACCGCTAGGTGGAAGGCCTGCTGCAGGAGTAGATGCTGATGTTTTGAATGTCTGGCAAGCTCGATCTGATGACTACTCGATAGTTCAGTGTGCCATGCTTTACGGCTTAGAATCGGGACTTCAAAGACATTTTGAATGTCATGGAGCATATGAGATGTTCCAGGAGTTGAAGTTAATATTTCAAGCAAATGCCCGGTTGAGAGATATGAAGTCTCCAACAAGTTCTATAGATGCAAGATGGAGGAGAATAGTTCTGTCAGTGAACACATACTCAAAATGTCTGGGTATCATAATCACTTGACTCAGCTGGGAGTTAATCTTCCAGATGATAGTGTTATTGACAGAGTTCTTCAATCACTGCCACCAAGCTACAAAGGCTTCGTGATGAACTATAATATGCAAGGGATGGAGAAGACAATTCCCGAGCTCTTCGCAATGCTCAAAGCTGCGGAGGTAGAAATCAAGAACTCCCCTCTCTCTCGTTGCTAGTCTCTCCATAGATTGATCTTGGTGATGCGTAGAAAAATTTGAATTATTACTACGTTCCCCAACAAACGCCATGTAATTGCTTTACTTTATCACTATGTGTTAGCGATAGTTGTAGAATTAATAGTTGGCGAGACGACCACGACGCAATGATGGAGATCAAGGTGTCAAGCCGGTAACGATGGAGATCATGACGATGCTTTGGATATGGAGATCAAAAGCACAAGATGATGATGGCCATATCATGTCACATATTTTGATTGCATGTGATGTTTATCTTTTATGCATCTTATTTTGCTTAGTACAGCGGTAGCATTATAAGATGATCCCTTCACTAAATTTCAAGGTAAAAGTGTTCTCCCTGAGTATGCACCGTTGCTATAGTTCGTCGTAGTGAGACACCACGTGATGATCGGGTGTGATAGCCTCTACGCTCACATACAATGGGTGCAAGACAGTTTTGCACATGCAGAATACTTGGGTTAAACTTGACGAGCCTAGCATGTACAGACATGGCCTCAGAACATTGGAGACCAAAAGGTCGAACATGAATCATATAGTAGATATGATCAACATAGAGATGTTCACCATTGAGGGGGGGGGGGGGGGGGGGGGGGGGGGGGGGGGGGGGGGGGGGGGGGGGGGGGGGGGGGGGGGGGGGGGGGGGGGGGGGGGGGGGGGGGGGGGGGGGGGGGGGGGGGGGGGGGGGGGGGGGGGGGGGGGGGGGGGGGGGGGGGGGGGGGGGGGGGGGGGGGGGGGGGGGGGGGGGGGGGGGGGGGGGGGGGGGGGGGGGGGGGGGGGGGGGGGGGGGGGGGGGGGGGGGGGGGGGGGGGGGGGGGGGGGGGGGGGGGGGGGGGGGGGGGGGGGGGGGGGGGGGGGGGGGGGGGGGGGGGGGGGGGGGGGGGGGGGGGGGGGGGGGGGGGGGGGGGGGGGGGGGGGGGGGGGGGGGGGGGGGGGGGGGGGGGGGGGGGGGGGGGGGGGGGGGGGGGGGGGGGGGGGGGGGGGGGGGGGGGGGGGGGGGGGGGGGGGGGGGGGGGGGGGGGGGGGGGGGGGGGGGGGGGGGGGGGGGGGGGGGGGGGGGGGGGGGGGGGGGGGGGGGGGGGGGGGGGGGGGGGGGGGGGGGGGGGGGGGGGGGGGGGGGGGGGGGGGGGGGGGGGGGGGGGGGGGGGGGGGGGGGGGGGGGGGGGGGGGGGGGGGGGGGGGGGGGGGGGGGGGGGGGGGGGGGGGGGGGGGGGGGGGGGGGGGGGGGGGGGGGGGGGGGGGGGGGGGGGGGGGGGGGGGGGGGGGGGGGGGGGGGGGGGGGGGGGGGGGGGGGGGGGGGGGGGGGGGGGGGGGGGGGGGGGGGGGGGGGGGGGGGGGGGGGGGGGGGGGGGGGGGGGGGGGGGGGGGGGGGGGGGGGGGGGGGGGGGGGGGGGGGGGGGGGGGGGGGGGGGGGGGGGGGGGGGGGGGGGGGGGGGGGGGGGGGGGGGGGGGGGGGGGGGGGGGGGGGGGGGGGGGGGGGGGGGGGGGGGGGGGGGGGGGGGGGGGGGGGGGGGGGGGGGGGGGGGGGGGGGGGGGGGGGGGGGGGGGGGGGGGGGGGGGGGGGGGGGGGGGGGGGGGGGGGGGGGGGGGGGGGGGGGGGGGGGGGGGGGGGGGGGGGGGGGGGGGGGGGGGGGGGGGGGGGGGGGGGGGGGGGGGGGGGGGGGGGGGGGGGGGGGGGGGGGGGGGGGGGGGGGGGGGGGGGGGGGGGGGGGGGGGGGGGGGGGGGGGGGGGGGGGGGGGGGGGGGGGGGGGGGGGGGGGGGGGGGGGGGGGGGGGGGGGGGGGGGGGGGGGGGGGGGGGGGGGGGGGGGGGGGGGGGGGGGGGGGGGGGGGGGGGGGGGGGGGGGGGGGGGGGGGGGGGGGGGGGGGGGGGGGGGGGGGGGGGGGGGGGGGGGGGGGGGGGGGGGGGGGGGGGGGGGGGGGGGGGGGGGGGGGGGGGGGGGGGGGGGGGGGGGGGGGGGGGGGGGGGGGGGGGGGGGGGGGGGGGGGGGGGGGGGGGGGGGGGGGGGGGGGGGGGGGGGGGGGGGGGGGGGGGGGGGGGGGGGGGGGGGGGGGGGGGGGGGGGGGGGGGGGGGGGGGGGGGGGGGGGGGGGGGGGGGGGGGGGGGGGGGGGGGGGGGGGGGGGGGGGGGGGGGGGGGGGGGGGGGGGGGGGGGGGGGGGGGGGGGGGGGGGGGGGGGGGGGGGGGGGGGGGGGGGGGGGGGGGGGGGGGGGGGGGGGGGGGGGGGGGGGGGGGGGGGGGGGGGGGGGGGGGGGGGGGGGGGGGGGGGGGGGGGGGGGGGGGGGGGGGGGAAAGAAGGGGAACTTCAAGAAGAATGGCAAGCAAGTTGCCACTCCCGGGAAGAAACCCAAAGCTGGACCCAAGCCTAAAACTGAGTGCTTCTACTGCCAAGGGACTGGTCACTGGAAGCGGAACCGCCCTAAGTATTTGGCGGATAAGAAGGATGGCAAAGTGAACAAAGGTATATTCAATATACATGTTATTGATATGTACCTTACTAATGCTCGTAGTAGCACCTGGGTATTTGATACTGGTTCGGTTGCTCATATTTGTAACTCGAAATAGGAGCTACGGATTAAACGAAGATTGGGTAAGGACGAGGTGACGATGCGCGTCAGAAATGGTTCCAAGGTCAATGTGATCGCCGTCGGCACGCTACCTCTACATCCACCTTCAGGATTAGTTTTAGACCTGAATAATTGTTATTTGGTGCCAGCGTTGAGCATGAACATTATATCTGGATCTTGTTTAGTGCGAGACGGTTATTCATTTAAATCAGAGAATATTAGTTGTTCTATTTATATGAGTAATATCTTTTATGGTCATGCACCCTTGAAGAGTGGTCTATTTTTGCTGAATCTCGATTGTAGTGATACACATATTCATAATATTGATGCCAAAAGATGAAAAGTTGATAATTATAGTGCAACATATTTGTGGCATTGCCGTTTAGGTCATATTGGTGTAAAGCGCATGAAGAAACTCCATGCATATGGGCTTTTGGAATCATTTGATACTTGCGAACCATGCCTCATGGGCAAGATGACTAAAACTCCGTTCTCCGAAACAATGGAGCGAGCCAATGACTTATTGGAAATAATACATACCGATGTATGCGGTCCAATGAGTGTTGAGGCACGCGGTGGTTATCGTTATTTTCTGACCTTCACAGATGATTTGAGCAGATATGGGTATATCTACTTAATGAAACACAAGTCTGAAACATTTGAAAAGTTCAAAGAATTTCAGAGTGAAGTGGAGAATCATCATAATAAGAAAATAAAGTTTCTACGATCTGATCGTGGAGGCTAATATTTGAGTTACGAGTTTGGCCTTCATTTAAACAATGTGGAATAGTTTCACAACTCACGCCACCTAGAACACCACAACGTAATGGTGTGTCTGAACATCGTAACCATACTTTATTAGATATGGTGCGATCTATGATGTCTCTTACTGATTTACCACTATCATTTTGGGATTATGCATTAGAGACAGCTACATTCACGTTAAATAGGGCACCGTCTAAATCCGTTGAGACGACACCAGATGAACTGTGGTTTGGCAAGAAACCAAAGCTATTATTTCTTAAAGTTTGGGGTTGCAACACTTATGTCAAAAGGCTTCAGCCTGATAAGCTCGAACTCAAATCGGAGAAGTGTGTCTTCATAGGATACCCTAAGGAAACAATTGGGTACACCTTCTACCACAGATCCGAGGGCAAGATCTGAAGGAAATATGCCCCTAGAGGCAATAATAAAGTTGTTATTTTATATTTCCTTATATCATGATAAATGTTTATTATTCATGCTAGAATTGTATTAACCGGAAACTTGATACATGTGTGGATACATAGACAAAACACCATGTCCCTAGTAAGCCTCTACTAGACTAGCTCGTTAATCAAAGATGGTTAAGTTTCCTAACCATAGACATGTGTTGCCATTTGATGAATGGGATCACATCATTAGGAGAATGATGTGATGGACATGACCCATCCGTTAGCTTAGCATATTGATCGTTCAGTTTTATTGCTATAGCTTTCTTCATGTCATATACATATTCCTTTGACTATGAGATTATGCAACTCCCGGATACCGGAGGAATGTCTTGTGTGCTATCAAACGTCACAACGTAACTGGGTGATTATAAAGATGCTCTACAGGTATCTCCGAAGGTGTTTGTTCGGTTGGCATAGATCGAGATTAGGATTTGTCACTCCGAGTATCGGAGAGGTATCTCTGGGCCCTCTCGGTAATGCACATCATAATAAGCCTTGCAAGCAATGTGACTAATGAGTTAGTTGTGGGATGATGTATTACGGAACGAGTAAAGAGACTTGCCGGTAACGAGATTGAACTAGGTATGAAGATACCAACGATCGAATCTCGGGCAAGTAACATACCAATGACAAAGGGAATAACGTATGTTGTCATTTCGGTTCGACCGATAAAGATCTTCGTAGAATATGTAGGAACCAATATGAGCATCTAGGTTCCTCTATTGGATATTGACCGGAGAGGTGTCTCGGTCATGTCTACATAGTTCTTGAACCCGTAGGGTCCGCACGCTTAACGTTCGATGATGATGATTTTATATTATATGAGTTATGTGATTTGGTGATCGAATGTTGTTCGGAGTCCCGGATGAGATCACGGACGTGATGAGGAGTCTCGAAATGGTCGAGAGGTAAAGATTGATATATAGGACAATAGTATTCGGACACCGGAAGTGTTCCGGAGGTACCAGGTACGTATCGGGTCACCGGAAGGGGTTCCGGGCATCCCCCGGCAAACTATATGGGCCTAATGGGCCAAGAGGGGAAACGCAGCAGCCAGCAGGGGCTACTGCGCCCCCCATATGGGCCGCACCTGAGGGAAAGTAAAGGGGAGAAGAGAGAAGGAAGGGGAGGGATTCGGCCTCCCCCTTCCTTCCCTCCTCCCTCTTTCCTTCCCCCTCCCCCCCCCCCCCCCCCCCCCCCCCCCCCCCCCCCCCCCCCCCCCCCCCCCCCCCCCCCCCCCCCCCCCCCCCCCCCCCCCCCCCCCCCCCCCCCCCCCCCCCCCCCCCCCCCCCCCCCCCCCCCCCCCCCCCCCCCCCCCCCCCCCCCCCCCCCCCCCCCCCCCCCCCCCCCCCCCCCCCCCCCCCCCCCCCCCCCCCCCCCCCCCCCCCCCCCCCCCCCCCCCCCCCCCCCCCCCCCCCCCCCCCCCCCCCCCCCCCCCCCCCCCCCCCCCCCCCCCCCCCCCCCCCCCCCCCCCCCCCCCCCCCCCCCCCCCCCCCCCCCCCCCCCCCCCCCCCCCCCCCCCCCCCCCCCCCCCCCCCCCCCCCCCCCCCCCCCCCCCCCCCCCCCCCCCCCCCCCCCCCCCCCCCCCCCCCCCCCCCCCCCCCCCCCCCCCCCCCCCCCCCCCCCCCCCCCCCCCCCCCCCCCCCCCCCCCCCCCCCCCCCCCCCCCCCCCCCCCCCCCCCCCCCCCCCCCCCCCCCCCCCCCCCCCCCCCCCCCCCCCCCCCCCCCCCCCCCCCCCCCCCCCCCCCCCCCCCCCCCCCCCCCCCCCCCCCCCCCCCCCCCCCCCCCCCCCCCCCCCCCCCCCCCCCCCCCCCCCCCCCCCCCCCCCCCCCCCCCCCCCCCCCCCCCCCCCCCCCCCCCCCCCCCCCCCCCCCCCCCCCCCCCCCCCCCCCCCCCCCCCCCCCCCCCCCCCCCCCCCCCCCCCCCCCCCCCCCCCCCCCCCCCCCCCCCCCCCCCCCCCCCCCCCCCCCCCCCCCCCCCCCCCCCCCCCCCCCCCCCCCCCCCCCCCCCCCCCCCCCCCCCCCCCCCCCCCCCCCCCCCCCCCCCCCCCCCCCCCCCCCCCCCCCCCCCCCCCCCCCCCCCCCCCCCCCCCCCCCCCCCCCCCCCCCCCCCCCCCCCCCCCCCCCCCCCCCCCCCCCCCCCCCCCCCCCCCCCCCCCCCCCCCCCCCCCCCCCCCCCCCCCCCCCCCCCCCCCCCCCCCCCCCCCCCCCCCCCCCCCCCCCCCCCCCCCCCCCCCCCCCCCCCCCCCCCCCCCCCCCCCCCCCCCCCCCCCCCCCCCCCCCCCCCCCCCCCCCCCCCCCCCCCCCCCCCCCCCCCCCCCCCCCCCCCCCCCCCCCCCCCCCCCCCCCCCCCCCCCCCCCCCCCCCCCCCCCCCCCCCCCCCCCCCCCCCCCCCCCCCCCCCCCCCCCCCCCCCCCCCCCCCCCCCCCCCCCCCCCCCCCCCCCCCCCCCCCCCCCCCCCCCCCCCCCCCCCCCCCCCCCCCCCCCCCCCCCCCCCCCCCCCCCCCCCCCCCCCCCCCCCCCCCCCCCCCCCCCCCCCCCCCCCCCCCCCCCCCCCCCCCCCCCCCCCCCCCCCCCCCCCCCCCCCCCCCCCCCCCCCCCCCCCCCCCCCCCCCCCCCCCCCCCCCCCCCCCCCCCCCCCCCCCCCCCCCCCCCCCCCCCCCCCCCCCCCCCCCCCCCCCCCCCCCCCCCCCCCCCCCCCCCCCCCCCCCCCCCCCCCCCCCCCCCCCCCCCCCCCCCCCCCCCCCCCCCCCCCCCCCCCCCCCCCCCCCCCCCCCCCCCCCCCCCCCCCCCCCCCCCCCCCCCCCCCCCCCCCCCCCCCCCCCCCCCCCCCCCCCCCCCCCCCCCCCCCCCCCCCCCCCCCCCCCCCCCCCCCCCCCCCCCCCCCCCCCCCCCCCCCCCCCCCCCCCCCCCCCCCCCCCCCCCCCCCCCCCCCCCCCCCCCCCCCCCCCCCCCCCCCCCCCCCCCCCCCCCCCCCCCCCCCCCCCCCCCCCCCCCCCCCCCCCCCCCCCCCCCCCCCCCCCCCCCCCCCCCCCCCCCCCCCCCCCCCCCCCCCCCCCCCCCCCCCCCCCCCCCCCCCCCCCCCCCCCCCCCCCCCCCCCCCCCCCCCCCCCCCCCCCCCCCCCCCCCCCCCCCCCCCCCCCCCCCCCCCCCCCCCCCCCCCCCCCCCCCCCCCCCCCCCCCCCCCCCCCCCCCCCCCCCCCCCCCCCCCCCCCCCCCCCCCCCCCCCCCCCCCCCCCCCCCCCCCCCCCCCCCCCCCCCCCCCCCCCCCCCCCCCCCCCCCCCCCCCCCCCCCCCCCCCCCCCCCCCCCCCCCCCCCCCCCCCCCCCCCCCCCCCCCCCCCCCCCCCCCCCCCCCCCCCCCCCCCCCCCCCCCCCCCCCCCCCCCCCCCCCCCCCCCCCCCCCCCCCCCCCCCCCCCCCCCCCCCCCCCCCCCCCCCCCCCCCCCCCCCCCCCCCCCCCCCCCCCCCCCCCCCCCCCCCCCCCCCCCCCCCCCCCCCCCCCCCCCCCCCCCCCCCCCCCCCCCCCCCCCCCCCCCCCCCCCCCCCCCCCCCCCCCCCCCCCCCCCCCCCCCCCCCCCCCCCCCCCCCCCCCCCCCCCCCCCCCCCCCCCCCCCCCCCCCCCCCCCCCCCCCCCCCCCCCCCCCCCCCCCCCCCCCCCCCCCCCCCCCCCCCCCCCCCCCCCCCCCCCCCCCCCCCCCCCCCCCCCCCCCCCCCCCCCCCCCCCCCCCCCCCCCCCCCCCCCCCCCCCCCCCCCCCCCCCCCCCCCCCCCCCCCCCCCCCCCCCCCCCCCCCCCCCCCCCCCCCCCCCCCCCCCCCCCCCCCCCCCCCCCCCCCCCCCCCCCCCCCCCCCCCCCCCCCCCCCCCCCCCCCCCCCCCCCCCCCCCCCCTGATATACATGTTATCGATGTGTACCGTACTAATGCTCGTAGTAGCACCTGGGTATTTGATACTGGTTCTGTTGCTAATATTTGCAACTCGAAACAGGGACTACGGATTAAGCGAAGATTGGCTAAGGACGAGGTGACGATGCGCGTGGGAAATGGTTCCAAAGTCGATGTGATCGCCGTCGGCACGCTACCTCTACATCTACCTTCGGGATTAGTTTTAGACCCGAATAATTGTTATTTGGTCCCAGCGTTAAGCATGAACATTATATCTAGATCTTGTTTGATGCGAGATGGTTATTCATTTAAATCAAAGAATAATGGTTGTTCTATTTATATGAGTAATATCTTTTATGGTCATGCACCCTTGATGAGTGGTCTATTTTTGTTGAATCTCGATTGTAGTGATACACATATTCATAATATTGAAGCCAAAAGATGCAAAGTTAATAATGATAGTGCAACTTATTTGTGGCACTGCCGTTTAATTCATATTGGTGTAAAGCGCATGAAGAAACTCCATGCTGATGGGCTTTTGGAATCACTTGATTATGAATCACTTGATGCTTGCGAACCATGCCTCATGGGCAAGATGACTAAGACTCCGTTCTCCGGAACAATGGAGTGAGCCACTGACTTATTGGAAATAATACATACCGATGTATGCGGTCCAATGAGTGTTGAGGCTCGCGGTGGGTTGAGGGAGTCCTGGATTATGGGGTCCTCGGGCGTCCGGGCTATGTGACATGGGCCGGACTGGTGGGCCGTGAAGATATAGAATAGAAGGCTTCCCCCCGAGTCCGGATGGGACTCTCCTTGACGTGGAAGGCAAGCTTGGCGTTCGGATATGAAGATTCCTTTCTCTGTAAACTGACTCTGTACAACCCTAGCCCCCTCCGGTGTCTATATAAACCAGAGGGTTTAGTCCGTAGAGGCAATCACAATCATACAGGCTAGACATCTAGGGTTTAGCCATTACGATCTCGAGGTAGATCTACTCTTGTAACCCCTATACTCATCAAAGTCAATCAAGCAGGAAGTAGGGTATTACCTCCATTAAGAGGGCCCGAACCTGGGTAAACATCGTGTCCCCCGCCTCCTGTTACCTTTGATCCTTAGACGCACAGTTCGGGACCCCCTACCTGAGATCTGCCGGTTTTGACACCGACATTGGTGCTTTCATTGAGAGTTCCTCTGTGCTATCGACAGAAGGTTCGATGGCTCATTCGATCATCTACAATGATGCTGTTTCGGGGGAGACCTTCCCCCCGGCCAGATTTTCATATTCGGCGGCTTACTGCCCCAAGTAATTGGCGGATAAGAAGGATGGCAAATTGAAAGGTATATTTCCCCCCCCCCCCCCCCCCCCCCCCCCCCCCCCCCCCCCCCCCCCCCCCCCCCCCCCCCCCCCCCCCCCCCCCCCCCCCCCCCCCCCCCCCCCCCCCCCCCCCCCCCCCCCCCCCCCCCCCCCCCCCCCCCCCCCCCCCCCCCCCCCCCCCCCCCCCCCCCCCCCCCCCCCCCCCCCCCCCCCCCCCCCCCCCCCCCCCCCCCCCCCCCCCCCCCCCCCCCCCCCCCCCCCCCCCCCCCCCCCCCCCCCCCCCCCCCCCCCCCCCCCCCCCCCCCCCCCCCCCCCCCCCCCCCCCCCCCCCCCCCCCCCCCCCCCCCCCCCCCCCCCCCCCCCCCCCCCCCCCCCCCCCCCCCCCCCCCCCCCCCCCCCCCCCCCCCCCCCCCCCCCCCCCCCCCCCCCCCCCCCCCCCCCCCCCCCCCCCCCCCCCCCCCCCCCCCCCCCCCCCCCCCCCCCCCCCCCCCCCCCCCCCCCCCCCCCCCCCCCCCCCCCCCCCCCCCCCCCCCCCCCCCCCCCCCCCCCCCCCCCCCCCCCCCCCCCCCCCCCCCCCCCCCCCCCCCCCCCCCCCCCCCCCCCCCCCCCCCCCCCCCCCCCCCCCCCCCCCCCCCCCCCCCCCCCCCCCCCCCCCCCCCCCCCCCCCCCCCCCCCCCCCCCCCCCCCCCCCCCCCCCCCCCCCCCCCCCCCCCCCCCCCCCCCCCCCCCCCCCCCCCCCCCCCCCCCCCCCCCCCCCCCCCCCCCCCCCCCCCCCCCCCCCCCCCCCCCCCCCCCCCCCCCCCCCCCCCCCCCCCCCCCCCCCCCCCCCCCCCCCCCCCCCCCCCCCCCCCCCCCCCCCCCCCCCCCCCCCCCCCCCCCCCCCCCCCCCCCCCCCCCCCCCCCCCCCCCCCCCCCCCCCCCCCCCCCCCCCCCCCCCCCCCCCCCCCCCCCCCCCCCCCCCCCCCCCCCCCCCCCCCCCCCCCCCCCCCCCCCCCCCCCCCCCCCCCCCCCCCCCCCCCCCCCCCCCCCCCCCCCCCCCCCCCCCCCCCCCCCCCCCCCCCCCCCCCCCCCCCCCCCCCCCCCCCCCCCCCCCCCCCCCCCCCCCCCCCCCCCCCCCCCCCCCCCCCCCCCCCCCCCCCCCCCCCCCCCCCCCCCCCCCCCCCCCCCCCCCCCCCCCCCCCCCCCCCCCCCCCCCCCCCCCCCCCCCCCCCCCCCCCCCCCCCCCCCCCCCCCCCCCCCCCCCCCCCCCCCCCCCCCCCCCCCCCCCCCCCCCCCCCCCCCCCCCCCCCCCCCCCCCCCCCCCCCCCCCCCCCCCCCCCCCCCCCCCCCCCCCCCCCCCCCCCCCCCCCCCCCCCCCCCCCCCCCCCCCCCCCCCCCCCCCCCCCCCCCCCCCCCCCCCCCCCCCCCCCCCCCCCCCCCCCCCCCCCCCCCCCCCCCCCCCCCCCCCCCCCCCCCCCCCCCCCCCCCCCCCCCCCCCCCCCCCCCCCCCCCCCCCCCCCCCCCCCCCCCCCCCCCCCCCCCCCCCCCCCCCCCCCCCCCCCCCCCCCCCCCCCCCCCCCCCCCCCCCCCCCCCCCCCCCCCCCCCCCCCCCCCCCCCCCCCCCCCCCCCCCCCCCCCCCCCCCCCCCCCCCCCCCCCCCCCCCCCCCCCCCCCCCCCCCCCCCCCCCCCCCCCCCCCCCCCCCCCCCCCCCCCCCCCCCCCCCCCCCCCCCCCCCCCCCCCCCCCCCCCCCCCCCCCCCCCCCCCCCCCCCCCCCCCCCCCCCCCCCCCCCCCCCCCCCCCCCCCCCCCCCCCCCCCCCCCCCCCCCCCCCCCCCCCCCCCCCCCCCCCCCCCCCCCCCCCCCCCCCCCCCCCCCCCCCCCCCCCCCCCCCCCCCCCCCCCCCCCCCCCCCCCCCCCCCCCCCCCCCCCCCCCCCCCCCCCCCCCCCCCCCCCCCCCCCCCCCCCCCCCCCCCCCCCCCCCCCCCCCCCCCCCCCCCCCCCCCCCCCCCCCCCCCCCCCCCCCCCCCCCCCCCCCCCCCCCCCCCCCCCCCCCCCCCCCCCCCCCCCCCCCCCCCCCCCCCCCCCCCCCCCCCCCCCCCCCCCCCCCCCCCCCCCCCCCCCCCCCCCCCCCCCCCCCCCCCCCCCCCCCCCCCCCCCCCCCCCCCCCCCCCCCCCCCCCCCCCCCCCCCCCCCCCCCCCCCCCCCCCCCCCCCCCCCCCCCCCCCCCCCCCCCCCCCCCCCCCCCCCCCCCCCCCCCCCCCCCCCCCCCCCCCCCCCCCCCCCCCCCCCCCCCCCCCCCCCCCCCCCCCCCCCCCCCCCCCCCCCCCCCCCCCCCCCCCCCCCCCCCCCCCCCCCCCCCCCCCCCCCCCCCCCCCCCCCCCCCCCCCCCCCCCCCCCCCCCCCCCCCCCCCCCCCCCCCCCCCCCCCCCCCCCCCCCCCCCCCCCCCCCCCCCCCCCCCCCCCCCCCCCCCCCCCCCCCCCCCCCCCCCCCCCCCCCCCCCCCCCCCCCCCCCCCCCCCCCCCCCCCCCCCCCCCCCCCCCCCCCCCCCCCCCCCCCCCCCCCCCCCCCCCCCCCCCCCCCCCCCCCCCCCCCCCCCCCCCCCCCCCCCCCCCCCCCCCCCCCCCCCCCCCCCCCCCCCCCCCCCCCCCCCCCCCCCCCCCCCCCCCCCCCCCCCCCCCCCGAGCACAATTTCGGTCCATAAGTCAAAGGCTATACTGAGATTTCGGAAGTGTATTTTTTTGTAGTGTATGGACTAAACCCTTTGGTTTATATAGACACTGGAGGGGTCTAGGGTTGTACAGAGTCGGTTCACAGAGAAAGGAAACTACACATCCGAACGCCAATCTTGCCATCCACGCAAAGGAGAGTCCTATCCGGACACGGGGAAAGGTCTTCTGCCTTGTATCTTCACGGCCCATCAGTCGGCCCATGTTACATAGCCCGGACACCCGAGGACCCCTTAACCCAGGACTCCCTCAGTAGCCCATGAACCAGTCTTCAATGGCGATGTATTTGGCATGCATATTGTCTTCGGCATTGTTCCTCCTCCGAATACTTTAAAGCAGCCTTCTGGATAAGAGAACTGTATCCGGCTCTGTATAACAGTCACAACCCTCAACCACAAGGGCACAATACTTAATCAAAATAAGATCTGTCTACTGACAACTTTTTCAGCGAAACGTCACATCTGGCCCCTTTATCATTTTGAACCGTTTTTTGGATTCCCGCTTCATGTTTCGAGGCGCGGCCTCCACTGACGTCTTTTCAAAACAGATATCATGTCCGCTTATTGCAGGTTTCTCATCATTACGTGTTTGGGTAATCCAATTGTGCCGTTCGCACGAACCCTTGGTAACTGGCGAGTTTTAAGGCTTGAGGAGGGGCACTTGATATTCACTGCCTATGTAAACGGATAAAGGTCCATCTTTTTACCCCACGCCTTCTTCCTTCCTCTGCATTCCCATCCTTTCAACTCCAGCGCCCAAGCTTCAATCTTTCCCACCGCCACAACCTCTCTAGACATGTCCGGATCCGGCTCACAGGGCAAGCGGGTGGCCTCCTCCGTCATGGAGAAGGACGTCAAGGAGCTCCGGGAGGCGGGGTACCTGACCGCAGAAGTTGCACACAAGCTTCCTGCCAAAAAAGCAAGTCCTCCCCACTCCGGAGCCCGGCGAGAGGGATATGTTCATCCCTCACTTCCTCCACGGGCTAGGGTTTCCCCACCACCCCTTCGTCCGTGGCCTGATGTTCTACTACGGGCTAGATTTCCACGACCTAGCCCCGAATTCATTCCTCCACATCTCAGCATTCATCGTCATATGCGACGCGCTACTCCGCATCCCCCCACACTTTGGCCTCTGGCTAAAAGTCTCCAATGTGAAGCCGAAGGTGGTCGACAGACAGCATGCGGACTGCGGCGGCGCCATGGTGAGCAAGCTTCGCAACACCATTTGGCCCAAAGGGGCCTTCGTGGAGACCGTAAAGGTGTAGCAGCAGGAGTGGTTCTACATCACCAAACCCCGCGGCACCAAATGGGCGGCCGCTCCTGAGTTCAGATCTGGCCCCCCTATGCGGCTCGCGTCATGTACCAACAAGGGTCTGGACTGGGGGTCGACCGACAAAGTGATGATGCTGCAAAAGCGCATCAAGAATATGACAAACAAGAACACTAGTCTCACTGACGTGATTCAAGTGATGCTCTTCTGCAGGATCCTCCCATGCCAACGCCGGCCTCTCTGTATGTGGGAGTTTAATACGGAGGGTCCCCGGAACCTGCAGCGCTTCTTCGGCACAACGCACGAAGAGATCTGGAAGCTGCTCTTCAAGGCCTAGAAGACATGGCCAGAGAAGACCGAAGACATCGGTCTCAAAAGTGCGAATCCGGCTACTATGGTAAGTATTTTACTTCCGAGCACAATTTCGGTCCATAAGTCAAAGGCTATACTGAGATTTCGGAAGTGTATTTTTTTCCCCCCCCCCCCCCCCCCCCCCCCCCCCCCCCCCCCCCCCCCCCCCCCCCCCCCCCCCCCCCCCCCCCCCCCCCCCCCCCCCCCCCCCCCCCCCCCCCCCCCCCCCCCCCCCCCCCCCCCCCCCCCCCCCCCCCCCCCCCCCCCCCCCCCCCCCCCCCCCCCCCCCCCCCCCCCCCCCCCCCCCCCCCCCCCCCCCCCCCCCCCCCCCCCCCCCCCCCCCCCCCCCCCCCCCCCCCCCCCCCCCCCCCCCCCCCCCCCCCCCCCCCCCCCCCCCCCCCCCCCCCCCCCCCCCCCCCCCCCCCCCCCCCCCCCCCCCCCCCCCCCCCCCCCCCCCCCCCCCCCCCCCCCCCCCCCCCCCCCCCCCCCCCCCCCCCCCCCCCCCCCCCCCCCCCCCCCCCCCCCCCCCCCCCCCCCCCCCCCCCCCCCCCCCCCCCCCCCCCCCCCCCCCCCCCCCCCCCCCCCCCCCCCCCCCCCCCCCCCCCCCCCCCCCCCCCCCCCCCCCCCCCCCCCCCCCCCCCCCCCCCCCCCCCCCCCCCCCCCCCCCCCCCCCCCCCCCCCCCCCCCCCCCCCCCCCCCCCCCCCCCCCCCCCCCCCCCCCCCCCCCCCCCCCCCCCCCCCCCCCCCCCCCCCCCCCCCCCCCCCCCCCCCCCCCCCCCCCCCCCCCCCCCCCCCCCCCCCCCCCCCCCCCCCCCCCCCCCCCCCCCCCCCCCCCCCCCCCCCCCCCCCCCCCCCCGTGCGCGCCTCTACATCGAGCAGTATGTACGTACACGTTCGCGACCAGAATGACAACGCTATGTACGCTTCGACTAGGTGGGTCCCGACTGTCATGCACTTCCTTGCATGCGAAGATGTAGCTGGTGGGTCCCAACAGTTTGGGGGGAACTTTTTTTACGAAATACGGTGGCCCGTCTGATGGGTCCCTGCTGTCAGGTGGAGGAATCATTATTTTCTGCGTAGTAAGGAGGCACTTCCTTGCTGCGGCCGTGGACCCAGCTGTCAGCCTCTCCACGTACAGTACTCTTCCGATGGAAGTCATTCCTTGACCATGTTGACCACGCCGCGCCGAGAGCACCAGGGCGGTGGATGACGGCGAGGCCTAGTAAGGGGACAACACGGAGCTGGGGAAGACGCGCTAGTGGTTGCCCACGCAAAGAGGAGTACGAGGGTTCACTGGTTTGGTTGCGGTGTGAGGCTGCCGTCGCTGCCGAATAACAGGGGGTGTGGGTGAGTAGAGGGATGCATGGCAGGCCAACAATGGGAGTAGTAGGGGGTGGTGAGGCCTCCACGGTATCACAGCCGGCCACGGGAGGCAGGAGCACGCGGCACGACCGACGCTGGTTTGGGTGGCTGGAGCAAGAAGACCAGAGGTTGAAGAAGCACTAGGGTCGTTGAATGGACATCGTACGGTCACTAGATTTAGAATCGTTCATATTGACAAAGTTGAAAAAGCCCTCCGTCCCCGTCAACTTGGTAGGCCCACAAGTCAGCCTCCCACTATGGTGGGTCCCAGCTAGCAGGGGCATTCGTTTTTTGTGCGTAATAAGGAGGCACTTCCTTGCGTGCGAAGATATAACTGGTGGGTCCGACCTGTCAGCGAGGGGAACATTTTTTTCGTGAAATACAAAGGCCCTTCCGGTGGGTCCCAGCTGTCAGGTGGAGGAATCATTATTTTGCACGTAATAAGAAGGCATTTCCTTGCGTACGGCCATGGACCTAGCTATCATCCTCTCCACACACAGTCTACTTCCGTTGGATGTCGTTTGTTGACCACTCCGCACCGAGCGCATCCAAGGTGGTGGATGAAGGCGAGGCCCCGGACAGCAACGAGCCGGAGATGAGAAGACGCGGGAGTAGAGTCGCAGACGGAGAGGTGTACGAGGGTTAACTAGTTCTGGTGAGGTGTGGTTCGACAGTCAGTGGAGAAGAACAGGAGGTATGGAAGGGTGGAGGGATGGCCTGGCCAACGGTGGGGGTAGCGCTTCACAGCGAAGCGTGCTAAGCAGAGCTGCTAACAATAGGAGGAGGGTGCAGGTGGTCTCGGTGGCACTAGAGGAAGAAGACGAGAGATTGAAGATGGATGTCGGTCGTTGGATGTAAATCCAACGACTAATGATGTCAGAATCATTTGTTGACTAAGTTGGCAACAACTTGCGTTGGCTTCAACCTATTGGCCCACATTCCAGCCTCCAAAAATGTGGCACGTATTCAACCCATTTTTTCAAAATTTACGGTCAATTTGATCTCTTTTTTTAGAATTAAAGTCCATTTGCTGGGCTGGGTGAACATATAATGTAGCGTCCATTGCAGCCCATTTATTTTTTTCCTAAAAAGTTACAGTTCATTTGCACTTTCTCGAAATACATGATTTTGCTGGGCTGATTCTAATTATAATGTTGGGTTGGGCGCAGCAATGTTATCAAAAAATAAACAGGGGCTGAGCATTCCCCCCCCCCCCCCCCCCCCCCCCCCCCCCCCCCCCCCCCCCCCCCCCCCCCCCCCCCCCCCCCCCCCCCCCCCCCCCCCCCCCCCCCCCCCCCCCCCCCCCCCCCCCCCCCCCCCCCCCCCCCCCCCCCCCCCCCCCCCCCCCCCCCCCCCCCCCCCCCCCCCCCCCCCCCCCCCCCCCCCCCCCCCCCCCCCCCCCCCCCCCCCCCCCCCCCCCCCCCCCCCCCCCCCCCCCCCCCCCCCCCCCCCCCCCCCCCCCCCCCCCCCCCCCCCCCCCCCCCCCCCCCCCCCCCCCCCCCCCCCCCCCCCCCCCCCCCCCCCCCCCTAAAATAATTTAAATATATATAATATAGTAGAAGGGAAACATAAGTTAGACCAGGCGTTCCTATTCTTATATAGAAAAATAGAATAGACCTCTGCGTTTTCTTCAAAAGAATACATAAATTGGGCTGCCGATGTTTCAGGAAAATTAAAACCTCGGATGGGAGGTCCATAGGCCGGTCGATACATGACGGCCCTCAAAAAAATACAAACCGACATGTCGTGGGTTGCACATGTTAAAAAGGAAAACCTAGACGGGGCAGCCCAAAACCAAGCTGAAACTTGCTGCCCCAGTGATAATAAATGATACCTGCCAGCTCCCCGGCTTCATTGTGAATCTATCTCCTATAGTAACTACGTTGAAGCACCTAAAAAATGTAACTATGTTGACAAACCCATGGGCCCCAACGTTAGTATAGCATTAGGAGGAAGTATTTTTCGACGAGGCACTTGCTTGCGTATGGCCATAGACCTGGTGGGTCCCGACTGTCCGCCTCTCCACGTACAGTCCTCTCCAGATTCCTCTCGTTTGTTCACCATGTTCACAACGGCAAACAGCGGCGCCGCGGCGAGCACACAAAGGCACAGGAGGAGATCAGACCACCTGAGACAATTCCTTATTTGTAACGAAAGTACTGAACTAGCCCAGTGGCCAAGTGACACTACCCGACAGCTGTTCCGCCCAGGTTCGATTCCACCTGATGCAGGGAAAATATGTCCAATTTTTTTGCCTCTGCCATTATTGACAAGTGGGTTACCATTGTCATCTACGCACACCACGTCCAACACTTACCAAAACTTCGTCCCTCGTTTTCTCTGTTTTTCGCACACTCCACATTGTGTGGGCATTTTCAAAATAGCATACCTTTTTGACTGTGCATCATATGAAGATGTGCTATGCATGAATGTTGATCAACATGATGTTAACTGGCTGGTAGTTCCATTTTCGACCATGGATAAAACTTCCAACATGATGTTAACCCTGTTTGAAAAGGCCGTGTTGATATAAATGCTCTGCCTCTGAAAGTTGCAGTTTCTTATCTGAAACTGAACATGCAGTTTCTTATCTGAAACTGAAACTTGCAGTTTCTTCTCTAAGAATCACATTGTCTGCACTTTTATACTCCTATGAAACTACATTTTTAAGTGCTAAAATAGATCTCTAGAATTCATAAAATACTTCATATGCTCAATACCGCAAATCAGAAATTCAAAAGACATTCATATCTAAAAGTACTCTCAAAATACACAACACAAAACACAATTCACAACCTGCAAATACTGACAACCCTAAGCTCATCTCCCTCCTCTCCATTGCAAAACCACCTCCTCTCCTCTCCATCATCTCCATTCCAAAAGCACCGCCTCGTCTCTCCCTCTTCCCCATTGTAAAAACACCTCCTCTCCTCCTCGGACGAGGATCCCCTAACGTAGCCCATCCTGCCATTGATACATTGACACATGGGTCCCAGCAAGCGCGGGGCCCACCTGTCAGCGACCGAAAGGCAGGGAAACCTCTCCTCTCCATCATCTCCATTCCAAAACCACTGTCTCGCCTCTCTTTCCGCCATTGCAAAACCACCCCCTCTTCTCTCCATCATCTCCATTCCAAAACCACCGTCTCTCCTCTCCCTCTTCTCTAATGCAAGACCACCCTCTCTCCTCCCATCTTCCAAAGCTAGCACCGGACCACTCAGAAGGACATCTATGGAGAGGATGCAGCAGCGAATCAGGCAGATCATCATCGGCAACCAGGCAAAGTTAG
>JAAAWM010009992.1:0-32224 GCA_036873465.1 Thinopyrum obtusiflorum
CTTGCTGGTTTTGTTTTACCATTGTCGAAATGTCTTGTGCAACGGGATTCCGAGGCTGATCGGAGGGTCCCGAGATGGAGGATTGTCTCCGCGGATCGTCAGCTTGTCATGGGCTAAGTTGGGACACCCCTACAGGGTTTAAACTTTGGAGAGTCGTGCCCGCGGTTATGTGGCAGATGGGAATTTTTAATATCCAGTTGTAGTGGACTTGAACTAAACTCAATTAAAAATACACCAACCGCGTGCGTAGTCGTGACTGTCTCTTTTCGGGTGCGTTCGAGAAGAGAAAATGGTTGGGTTATGTTTGAACGTAAGTAGTTCATGATCACTTCTTGATCATTACTAGTTTGCAACCGTTTGCGTAGTTTCTCATCTTACTCTTTTACTCGTAAGTTAGCCACCTTACAATGCTTAGTCGCTTGCTGCATCCTCACCACTTATCCTTTCCATACCCATTAAGCTTTGCTAGTCTTGATACCCATGGTAATGGGATTGCTGAGTCCTCGTGGCTCACAGATTACTACAACAACAGTTGCAGGTACAGGTAATGCGATGATCATGATGTGAGAGCGATGTTACTTGTTTTGGAGTTCTTCTTCTTCGTCGATCTTGGGATAGGTTCCTGGTCGGCAGCCTGGGCTAGCAGGGTGGATGTCGTTTGAGTTTCTGTTTGTGTTTCATCTGTAGTCAGATGTTGTTCTCATGTATGATGTTTGATGTATTCTTGTGGCATTGGTATGCCCTTTGCACATGTCCCCATCTTATTTGTAATGGTACGATGTAATGATATGCACCTTGCAAAAGCGTCTCCAATATGCGGCTCTATCCTTGGTGGGACCTTCGAGTTCCTATCGGATAGGATCGCATATTGGGCGTGACAAGTTGAAATCAGAGCCTCGACCAACCATAGGAGCCCCCTTGATTGTTTGTAGCTGGCTGTTGTCGAGTCTAGAAGAAAACTTTTTCGGAGTCTGGTTATATCAGAGAGTAGGAATTCTTTTTACTCCTCAGCCCCTTCGTCGCTCTGGTGAGAAATCTTGACGTAGGTGTTTTGATATACTCCTCTTCCCCTTCAAATTGTTTTAGGATCACGCAGTTAGTTTTCGTTCGTGCGATGCTAGCTCTTTTCATCCGGTGCATTTCTCATCAAGTTGATACAACCCTCTTTGTCTTTGCAAGATCAGTCCTCAGTTCTTTCTCAACGACGTTGTTTCCCCGTCCGAAGATAGACAATGTCGTCTGAAGTGGTCTTTCTTTTTCCCACCCGACCACCTTTTTTTCTTCTCGGAGCCGGAGTCCGTAATCGAGTATCCATCCTACTCGTGCGAAGCCTTTGCATTCTTTCCTCACTTATTTCAACCGGTGTTTTTCCTCTTCAAGTTATTCGCCGGTTCCCTGTTCCAAGTTGCCTTTGTTTTTCCTGCCCTCCCATCCCTTTGCTTCCCGGAGTCTGAGCCTCTATTCGAGCATCAATTTCATTCATGCGGAGCCTCTTCAATCTTTCCTCAATTGTCTCAACCGGTGAATTCTCGTCTAGTTAATCATTGTTCATCTCCTTTTCTTTCCGGTGGATCCAATTCAAGTTTTTTTCGTTGTTGATCACATTCCTTTCCTCGACTCAAGTGTTTCCCCTTGCTCGTTCCCCTCTCGCCAGTTTATCCTTCCGGAGTGCTCAAGACATCTCAGAAGATTCGTGTTTGCCTTCAATTATTTAGAGGTTGTCACCTCATTCAAGTCTTCCAGTTGTTCCGGTGCATTAGCTCTCTCTCCAACAATCCTTTCCAACGGTGTTTTTGTTTTTAGTGGGCCCTAACCCATAGGTTTATCCTCAGGATCTTACCTGGCTCTTCTAATAATTCCGGAGTCATTCTCAAATGCCTTCCAAGTTCGACGTAAGAATGAATTCTCATTAGTCAGATGCCTTCTTTGAGATCGCTTTCAAATTATTTTCAACTTCGGCTCAACATTTCTAGTATTCATTGTTCTAGAGCATCTCTCAAATTCTTCATGGTATTTCTCGTTGTCATTCTCAGCTTTGAAGACCGAAGAAGAGTTTTCCTCTAAATCTTGTCCGTTCGCTCGGGGATTTGTGGTTCTAGCTTCATGTTATCCTCTCGAATTATTCCGATTGTCAGAATTCTTTTCCTACCCATCCGGAGTATGCAGGAGTTGTTTTCCGTTTCATTTCACCGAAGGCCATCATTCTAGAAGAATTCTTCATCCTCACATTCCAGCTATCATTCGTGCTCTTTTCTTTGATCGTTTTCAATTCTTATGGTGGTTCGTTCAAGATTCCTTTTCCTTTGTTATCATATCAATTCATTCATTCTTTCCAGTCCTACCGGTGGTTCAGGAAGACCTTCCCAAGTTTTGCGCTATATCTCCCCTTAATCTTTTCCAACACGAATAAGTTGTATGCAATCCATTGCTTCTCATCAATTTAATTGGTGGAGGATAAGCATAACATAATTCTTATTCTTCTTTCATCAAGTTGAGTAATCTCTACTTTTCAGAGTTTGTTCATAATATCACATTCTTGGTTTGAAGTGTTTTCATCTTTTCTTTTCCGGAGTTCAAAGTTTCCTCGGCCATCTCGTCGCGAAGCTCCATCTAAATCATCGCAAGTCTTAATCTTATTCTTTTCGTCCTTCATTTCTATCTCATCATCCTTTTGTTACCGGAGTTCTTCATGGTGGTTCATCATGATTTAAGTCATTCCTCAAGTGTTCATCAAGACTCTTGTAGGCGAAGCTCAAGTATTCTTCTTCCTGCTTCTCGAGGTGCAAATAATTCTCCGTATTCTTTCGAAGTGGACTTTTGCATTTCTTCATTCCTCTCAGCTATTCAATCATTTGGTAGTGGCAGAAATTCACCTCAAGTTTTGAGATGTTTACATAAGCCCACGCAAATCAATTCTTTTGTTGTTGATTTTCTCAACAACTTCGTTCAATCCTTCCTTCTAAGGAGGCTTTTCAACTCAATTGTGGTAGAAGATATCATTTTCTTCTTCGTTCTTTTCATTCCACTTTTTCAATTCTTCCGGAGGCATTGTGTTGTTCCTCTCGTCAAGTATCGTTCCATCTTGTCAAGTTCATGTTCTATTCCATTCCATGTTCAACCGGGATGCTAACCCAATTCCTTCGTTATTATTTCTTTTCTATCTTGTTCTAACTGGAGTGGTTTCAGAGTCTATCTTGTCCTTGAGCTTTTGATTCTCGTCATATTCGTCGTTCCTCTTTTCTACCCGAGTGCTCGCGACTTTGTTAATCTTATCTCTTGCGTTCTTATTTCACCTCATCCTCTTTTCTCCCGTCTCACTAATAAGATTTTGGGACGAGATCTTCTGTTAGTGGAGGAGAGTTGTGACGCCCCGAGACTGATGTGCCAGGTGTCTTCCAGTTATTCGCCGTCATTGCCATGTCATCCGCTTGCGTGTTGCACTTTCCATGTCATCATGTGCATTTCATCTGCATGTTTTTCAAAACTTGCATCCGTTCGTAGTTGCCCGATCCCCCATTCTCTCTGTTGTTTGTTCTGAGCCCAGACACACTCGCACGCGCCCGCGGCACCTCCGAAATATTATTTTATAAGTGGCATAAAAATGTTCTCGGAAAGGGATGAAAGTTGGCGTGCGGTGTTGTTATGTTGTTGGTATACCACCTGCCAGATTTCATTGATTTCGGAGTCCGTTTGGTAGCCCAACCGTTAAACTTATAGCGGCATTATAGCCGGTCAAACGTCGGACGTTTTCGGTATCCGGAAACTATTGCCGGGCTGCATTTCTCTTCTCTCCTCTCAGCCCAACCCCTCTACATAGCCCACCTAGCCCACCTACACTACCCCTCTATTTTGGATCGTCCGATGGAGATCAAACGGTCCGAAAACGGCCTCCAAAGCCCCCTCCTAGTCCCCCCGTCTATATATAGACGTCTCCCCCTTCCATTTTCGGAACCCTAGCCTACTATAACCCTCCCCTAACCTCCAGCTGCCGCCACTCCTCATTTTTCGCGCCCAGCCACAGCCCCGCTGCCACTTGTCACGCTGTCAGCGAGCCAGCGCCGCCGCTCCCACAGCCCTCCACCACTCTCGCGTAGCCACATGGCCTCCAAAGTCCCGCTCCCACCGCCGCGGCCCGCAGGGCCCATCGCCGGCCCACCCCCGGGCCGAGCCCCGCGCTCGACCGCGCCCCCGCACCAGGTTGCGTCCCGCGCCGGAGTCCTTCGCCCGCTCCACCGCAGACGCCGCCATCGCCTCGCAGCCGCCCGCGCGCTGCCGCGCCATCGCGCCTCCCCGCGCCGTCCGCGCCAGCCGCCCGCGCCTCGGACCTCGTCGCCGGCCACCTCCGCCGCGTCCCCGCACCGCCCCTCGCCGGGATCCAGCCGGATCCGCCGTCCCGCGCCGTCTCCGGCCACCCTCGCCGGCCATCCTCGTCGGAGAGCTCGCCGGAGGCCTGCCCGTCGCCGGATCCGGGGAGTGGAGGAGATCCACCACTCCCCCGAACCAAACGCCTCCGCGTCCCGTGCCTCTCCGTCCTGGGACATCTCCGTCCACGTTTTCGGAGGTTGTTTTTTAAGTCCCTAATTTCCAGCATTATGTGTGCATGTTGCTCCAATTTGCGTGTATGATATGTCGAAATGTTCACCTCTGAATGCTCTACATGATGGTGTAGTTTGCATGCATGTTACTGCTCATCTTGATGCCTTAATCCTCGTTGCAAAAGTGCTAAATGATATGATCTGCTGGAAATTATCATAACATGCTGACTTGTCTTTTTTATAGCATTTTGTGTGTTTATCTCTTGTGCATCATGTCAACATGTTTTAGGAGCATCTTCATGCCATCTTTACATCGGTGCAATCCTTGTATTTTGATATGCCCTATTGTGACTAGCACAAGCATGCAAAGTAGGGTACTTGTTGCTGATTTCAGTGACTTGATGATTTGCTATATTATGTTGCCATGTTAACTTGATGCTACTAGTGAATCCATGCGTAATCAGGAGATGCTCGATAAGGATGTTTTGTAGATCTTGTTATGTTCTATCCATACATGCCCTTTTTTGCAATTATGGCCTGATGTAGCTTTTCATTACGGTGCTCTCAAATTGCTAAATAATGTTGCTGTTAGTCTGTTAATAGTAAGTTCATTTTTGCCATGTGAATAGCTAGTGTTCGATGCATCCGATGACCATGCTCTTGCCATGAGTAGCTATAAAACAAGTCATCTTGCTGTTGCTAATATTCACATGCCATGAAATGCCTTGAGATGACTTGCATAAGCTTGCAAACATGCCTACTTGTCGCTGTTCCTGCCATGTTCAATTTAGTATACCAAGTCTGCGAGTCTGTTATCGTTTGCAATCTTGCCATGATGTTTTGAGCATGTTCTTGTGGTTTCTAGCAGTAGCTCACTGATCATGTTTTGTAGGGCCTGACATGTACATACTTGTCATGCCCTTTTATGCCATGAGTTGTTCCTGTAGCATATACTTTTGTCGACTCAAAGTACGCATCATGAATCTATTTTCTGCCATACTCTGTTTTCACTAAGTCTGGGAATCTGTTATGACTTGCTTACTTGTCTTGATGAATGCCTTTGATCTAGAGGTTATATGTAGATTCTTAGTAATCGTCTTTTGCCATATTTGACCTATACTTTAATTTCATGCTTTTGTTTGCCATGACATTGCACTGTAGCATGTTTGTTTAATGCCTACAACATGTCAACATGTTATTCCTGCTCACATGTATGCCCTGTTTTTCACCAAGTCATAATCTGTGTTATAAAGTTGCCTTTTGCTTTGCTCATGGTGGATTAATCTTAATGCCTATGAACCTGAACCTTAATAATATTTGAAGTAGGTTATCTGTACTTGAAGTGCATGTCAGGTTTGAGACCATTGGGTTACTTTAGCTTGTCGTGTTGATAGTTGCAAAGTGCCTAGTTGCTGTTTTGGGCAGATTGTTGTTATATCTTGTTTCAGGTGTATGTGTTGAACCGTTGCTCCATTTTGAGCATGCTCTATATGAAACTTGCTTTGTTTTGCATGTAGTTTCATGTTACCTTGTTGCATCCTTGTTTTGGAGTGTTTGTGATGTTGTTCTATTTGCATTTGCATCAATGCTATGTTTAACTTGTTTTGCTCATATCTTCTAGGTCGTAGCTCTGAATTAAATGAACCATATATCTAACTTGACTACAAAGATGTGTAGATCATCTTGGTGCACTTTAACTTTCTGTTTAACAACTTCAACATAATGTGTTATTCAGATCTGGACCAATTTAGAAATTTGCATATGGGGACTTACCAGAATTGTTGTATGTTGATTCCGGCCTCATTTAAACTTGCTTTGATGTGTTGTTCTTGTATGCATCATCCTTGCCATGAGTAGCATCATATAGCCTTGTCATGCATCATACTTGGTTGAGCATCTTGTCATGTTTATGTGTTGTGTGTTTACCATGTTGTTTGCTTCTTTTGATTGTGCTTCTTCTCGATAGTCCCGGTAATGTTACGGTTGTGAGGATTCGTTCGTCTACGCCCGTTCGTCTTCTTCATGGACTCGTTCTTCTTCCTAGAGGGATTTCAGGCAAGATGACCGTCACCTTGGATCTCACTACTATCTTTGCTATGCTAGTTGTCTCGATGCTATCGCTATGTCGCCCTACCTACCACTTGTTTATCAAGCCTCCCAATATGCCATGAAACAGCCTCTAACCTTTTCCACCATCCTAGCAAACCGTTGTTTGGCTATGTTACCGCTTTGCTCAGCCCCTCTTATAGAATTCCTAGTTGCAGGTGCAGTTGCAGGTTGTTCCATGTTGGGACATGGATTCATGGATATCATGGGATATCACAATATCTCTTATTTAATTAATGCATCTATATACTTGGTAAAGGGTGGAAGGCTTGGCCTTTTGCCTGGTGTTTTGTTCCACTCTTGCCGCCTTAGTTTCCGTCATACCGGTGTTATGTTCCTTGATTTTGCGTCCCTAACACGGTGAGGGTTTATGGGCCCCTCTTGATAGTTCGCTTTGAATAAAACTCTTCCAGCAAGGCCCAACATTGGTTTTCCATTTGCCTAATAACAACTAAAAACTTACATAGGGACCCGCCGGCACCCGAGGTCTCTTAATCAACCCCCCGGGCCAGTGCTCCTCATGGGTGCTGGTCCAAACCGGGCGAGTCTGGCACCCCCTGGGCAACCAGGGTCTCAGCCAACTCGACATCAGGCCCATCTGGTGTACCCTGAGAACAAGATACGTGCGACTCCTATCAGGCTAGGTCGATGCATCGGGCGGTCTTCCTGGTTTTGTTTTACCATTGTCGAAATGTCTTGTGCACCGGGATTCCGAGTCTGATCGGAGGGTCCCGAGATGGAGGATTGTCTCCGCGGACCGTGAGCTTGTCATGGGCTAAGTTGGGACACGCCTGCAGGGTTTAAACTTTCGAGAGCCGTGTCCACGGTTATGTGGCAGATTGGAGTTTTAAATATCCGGTTGTAGTGGACTTGAACTAAACTCAATTAAAAATACACCAACCGCGTGCGTAGCCGTGACTGTCTCTTTTCAGGCACGTTCGAGAAGAGAACACGGCTGGGTTATGTTTGAACATAAGTAGTTCAAGATCACTTCTTGATCATTACTAGTTTGCGACCGTTTGCGTAGTTGCTTATCTTACTCTTGTACTCGTAAGTTAGCCACGATACAATGCTTAGTCGCTTGCTGCAGCCTCACCACTTATCCTTTCCATACCCATTAAGCTTTGCTAGTCTTAATACCCATGGTAATGGGATTGTTGAGTCCTCGTGGCTTAGAGATTACTACATCAACAGTTGCAGGTACAAGTAATGCGATGATCATGACGTGAGAGCGATGTTTACTTGTTTTGGAGTTCTTCTTCTTCTTCTTCGTCGATCTTGGGATAGGTTCCTGGTCGGCAGCCCGGTCTAGCAGGGTGGATGTCGTTTGAGTTTATGTTTGTGTTTCATCTGTAGTCAGATGTTGTTCTCATGTATGATGTTTGATGTATTCTTGTGGCATTGGTATGCCCTTTGTATGTGTCCCCATCTATTATGTAATGGTACGATGTAATGATATCCACCTTGCAAAAGCGTCTCCAATATGCGGCTCTATCCTTGGTGGGACCTTCGAGTTCCTCTCGGATAGGATCGCATATTGGGCGTGACAGATATATAGCTAGGCTCAAAATAGTTTTCTTCTAGACTCAATAACGGCAGCGGTTCGATCAATCAAGGGGGCTCCTAAAGTCGGTAAGGCTCTGATACCAACTTGTAACGCCCCGGACACCCCGCCAGTGGTCATTACTCTTGGCGGGATCTAGACTGTCCCCACAGATCAATACTAGTCTTTTCTGCGCACTTTGTCCTCACTCGTGCGCCCCCGGGAGCAACTTCCCGGCCGGTCACCCATCCTGAAACTACTCCAAGCTGAGCACGCTTAACTTTGGAATTCTTTTCGATTAGGCTCCCGGAAAAGAAGGAATTCCTTATTGATATGAGTAGTCTATCATCCCTAATAAGCCAGGCTATCACATACACCCCCACTCAGAGGAACCGATGTCCTCGTCGAGCCACAGGAACGTTCCCTCTTGGCACATACGTCTGTGCATCCAGTCTGGTACATGTGCCATGCCGTGTGCCACGACGGGTCACAAACATCATGAACAACATGACCGCGCACCTGTCCGATCCGTGTAACCGTGAGGGTTGGCTCTGATACCAACTTGTAGCACCCAAGATGCGATTCTATCCCAATGACGTGATGAACTCATGATTGGGGCACAACCGCATTTCGAGCACATAGCAAGGTGGATATCATTACAACATACCATGTACTGAATAGACGAGAATACAAGGTAAAGGCTTACACTCGCCACAAGCTACAACATGAATACAACAATTCATCAATACATAGCAATCATCGTATAGAAGAGCAGGATCCGACTACGGATGAAATCAAACGAAAAAGAAGAACAATATCCACCCTGCTAATCCCAGGCTCCCGGCCCGGAACCTATCCCTTGATCGAAGAAGAAGAACTCCAAAAGCAATCAAGCATCGCTCTCACATCAGATCATCGCTTTACCTGTACCTGCATATGTTGTTGTAGTAATCTGTGAGCCACGACGACTTAGCAATCCCATTACCATGGGTATCAAGACTAGCAAAGCTTAATGGATATGGAATGGATAAGTGGTGAGGTTGCAGCAAGCACTAAGCATTGTATGGTGGCTAACTTATGAGTACGAGAATAAGATGAGAAACTATGCAACGGTCGCAAACTAGTAATGATCAAGAAGTGATCCTGAACTACTTATGTTCAAACATAACCCAACCGTGTTCTCTTCCCGAACTCACCCTAAAAGAGACATTCACGGTTACGCACGCGGTTGGTGTATTTTAATAGAGTTTAGTTCAAGTTCACTACAACCGGATATTTAAAACTCCCATCTGCCACATAACCGTGGGCACGACTTTCGAAAGATCAAACCCTACAGGGGTGTCCCAACTTAGCCCATGACAAGCTCTCACGACCAACGGAGGAAAATCCTCCTCCCGAAACAACCCGATCAAGCTCGGAATCCCGGTTCACAAGACATTTTGACAATGGTAAAACAAGTCCAGCAAGACCACCCGGTGCGTTGATACCCCGATAAGAGATGCGCGTATCTCGTTCTCAGGACAACACCGTCTATGCAAAGTGGACGGTAGCCAAAATACCATCGAGTTGCCCCGAGGCGGCACTGCCGACTGCTATGTAGGTGGACCAACACTCATGTTGAGCACTGGCCTGGGGTTGATTAAGAGACCTCGAGGGCCGGCAGGTCCCTATGCAAGTTTTAGTTGTTATTAGGCAAATGGAAAACCAATGTTGGGCCTTGCTGGAAGAGTTTTATTCAAAGCGAACTGTCAAGGGGGGCCCATAAACCCCGACTGTGTTAGGAACGCAAAATCAGGGAACATAACACTGGTATGACGGAAACTAGGGCGGCAAGAGCGGAACAAAACGCCAGGCAGAAGGCCGAGCCTTCCACCCTTTACCAAGTATATAGATGCATTAATTAAAATAAGAGATATTGTGATATCCCATGATATCCATGTCCCAATGTGGAACAACCTACACTGCACCTGCAACTAGTAACGCTATAAGAGGGGTTGAGCAAAGCGGTAACATAGCCAAACATCGGTTTGCTAGGATGGTGGAAAAGGTTAGAGGCTATCATGGCAATTTGGGAGGCTATCATGGCTGAGCAAAGTTATAGGTAGCGCGACATAGCGATAGCATCGAGACAACTAGCAAAGCAAAGATAGTAGTGGTATCCAGGGTAACGGTCATCTTGCCTGAAATCCTGCTAGGAAGAAGATCGAGTCCATGAAGTAGACGAAACAACATAGTCGAACGGATCCTCACAATCGCAACGTAACCGAAACTATCGAGAAGCAACCTCGGAAAGAAGTAACAACTTGGTAAACACGCATATCATAACCATGGCATGATGCACAATCAAGTATGATGCATGTCCGGTATAATGAGGCATGGCATTGCAAAGTGCAACAAATGATACTACAAATTAAGTGCAGCTCAATATGCAACAAGTTGCATATTGATGAAACACCACATTCAATCATTTAGTTCACTTCCGTTTATGCTACCCATCAATATTAAATGTTGGTTAACATGGCAAGAGGTGAGGCATAATAAAACTACCTATCTAGGCAAGTTTAAATGAGGCCGGAATAACAAACAACAATTCCAAAAAATCCCCATGTGCGTATTTTGGATTTGGTAATGTTCTGCCCTATACATAATTTTAGAGTTGTTAAACAGTACAATAAAGTGCAACATGTTAATCTATGCATTTTTCTACCCAATTACATATAAAGTTTATTTAAAACGGAGGTACGGTTATTTAGTTATGAGATAAACCATTTTAACATGTCATTAAAGCAAATTAATACAAACAACAAGTTTAAGCATTTTTAGCATGGAAGTAAGTGGCATATTGTGAAACTAGATGAAATTCAAAGCATTTTACATATTTAATTCATTTTAATCCGGTGCACAGTTTGTGAGATATTAAATGCATGAACGTGAAGGGGTTTTCTACAAATCTGCCAACTCTGGATAATAGCTAAATTCGTGGAACATAAAAAAACACTATCGGACCAAAACTAGCTGGGCGCTGGGGCACTCACTAAAGGAAATATGCCCTAGAGGCAATAATAAAGTTATTATTTATTTCCTTATATCATGATAAATGTTTATTATTCATGCTAGAATTGTATTAACCGGAAACATGATACATGTGTGAATACATAGACAAA
Organism: Thinopyrum obtusiflorum; assembly: GCA_036873465.1. Lineage (NCBI taxonomy): Eukaryota > Viridiplantae > Streptophyta > Magnoliopsida > Poales > Poaceae > Thinopyrum > Thinopyrum obtusiflorum. The sequence goes on from JAAAWM010009992.1 coordinate 11,349, forward strand.
CAGAGTGTCACTAGTATGCCTCTACTTGACTAGCTCATTGATCAAAGATGGTTATGTTTCCTAGCCATGGACATGAGTTGTCATTTGATTAACAGGATCACAACATTAGGAGAATGATGTGATTGACTTGACCCATTCCGTTAGCTTAGCACTTGAGGGGGGGGGGGGGGGGGGGGGGGGGGGGGGGGGGGGGGGGGGGGGGGGGGGGGGGGGGGGGGGGGGGGGGGGGGGGGGGGGGGGGGGGGGGGGGGGGGGGGGGGGGGGGGGGGGGGGGGGGGGGGGGGGGGGGGGGGGGGGGGGGGGGGGGGGGGGGGGGGGGGGGGGGGGGGGGGGGGGGGGGGGGGGGGGGGGGGGGGGGGGGGGGGGGGGGGGGGGGGGGGGGGGGGGGGGGGGGTATTTTGAGATTAGGATTTGTCACTCCGATTGTCGGAGAGGTATCTCTGGGCCCTCTCGGTAATGCACATTTCTATAAGCCTTGCAAGCATTGTGACTAATGAGTTAGTTGCGAGATGATGTATTACGAAATGAGTAAAGAGACTTGCCGGTAACGAGATTGAACTAGGTATTGAGATACCGACGATCGAATCTCGGGCAAGTAACATACCGATGACAAAGGGAACAACGTATGTTGTTATGCGGTTTGACCGATAAAGATCTTCGTAGAATATGTAGGAGCCAATATGAGCATCCAGGTTCCGCTATTGGTTATTGACCAGAGACGTGTCTCGGTCATGTCTACATAGTTCTTGAACCCGTAGGGTCCGAACGCTTAAAGTAAGATGACGATCGGTATTATGAGTTTTGTGTTTTGATGTACCGAAGGTAGTTCAGAGTCCCGGATATGATCACGGACATGACGATGAGTCTCGAAATGGTCGATGCATAAAGATCGATATATTGGACGACTATATTCGGACACCAGAAGCGTTCCGGGTGGTTTCGAAGAAAACCGGAGTGCCGGAGGGTTACCGGAACCCCCCCGGGAGAAGTAATGGGCCTTATGGGCCTTAGTGGAGAGAGAGAGGGCTGGCCAGGGCAGGCCACACGCCCCTCCCCCTCTGGTCCGAATTGGACTAGGAGAGGGGGGGCGGCGCCCCCTTTCCTTCTCCCTCTCCCCCTTCCTTTCCCCCTCTTTGAGATTAGGATTTGTCACTCCGATTGGGGGGGGGGGGGGGGGGGGGGGGGGGGGGGGGGGGGGGGGGGGGGGGGGGGGGGGGGGGGGGGGGGGGGGGGGGGGGGGGGGGGGGGGGGGGGGGGGGGGGGGGGGGGGGGGGGGGGGGGGGGGGGGGGGGGGGGGGGGGGGGGGGGGGGGGGGGGGGGGGGGGGGGGGGGGGGGGGGGGGGGGGGGGGGGGGGGGGGGGGGGGGGGGGGGGGGGGGGGGGGGGGGGGGGGGGGGGGGGGGGGGGGGGGGGGGGGGGGGGGGGGGGGGGGGGGGGGGGGGGGGGGGGGGGGGGGGGGGGGGGGGGGGGGGGGGGGGGGGGGGGGGGGGGGGGGGGGGGGGGGGGGGGGGGGGGGGGGGGGGGGGGGGGGGGGGGGGGGGGGGGGGGGGGGGGGGGGGGGGGGGGGGGGGGGGGGGGGGGGGGGGGGGGGGGGGGGGGGGGGGGGGGGGGGGGGGGGGGGGGGGGGGGGGGGGGGGGGGGGGGGGGGGGGGGGGGGGGGGGGGGGGGGGGGGGGGGGGGGGGGGGGGGGGGGGGGGGGGGGGGGGGGGGGGGGGGGGGGGGGGGGGGGGGGGGGGGGGGGGGGGGGGGGGGGGGGGGGGGGGGGGGGGGGGGGGGGGGGGGGGGGGGGGGGGGGGGGGGGGGGGGGGGGGGGGGGGGGGGGGGGGGGGGGGGGGGGGGGGGGGGGGGGGGGGGGGGGGGGGGGGGGGGGGGGGGGGGGGGGGGGGGGGGGGGGGGGGGGGGGGGGGGGGGGGGGGGGGGGGGGGGGGGGGGGGGGGGGGGGGGGGGGGGGGGGGGGGGGGGGGGGGGGGGGGGGGGGGGGGGGGGGGGGGGGGGGGGGGGGGGGGGGGGGGGGGGGGGGGGGGGGGGGGGGGGGGGGGGGGGGGGGGGGGGGGGGGGGGGGGGGGGGGGGGGGGGGGGGGGGGGGGGGGGGGGGGGGGGGGGGGGGGGGGGGGGGGGGGGGGGGGGGGGGGGGGGGGGGGGGGGGGGGGGGGGGGGGGGGGGGGGGGGGGGGGGGGGGGGGGGGGGGGGGGGGGGGGGGGGGGGGGGGGGGGGGGGGGGGGGGGGGGGGGGGGGGGGGGGGGGGGGGGGGGGGGGGGGGGGGGGGGGGGGGGGGGGGGGGGGGGGGGGGGGGGGGGGGGGGGGGGGGGGGGGGGGGGGGGGGGGGGGGGGGGGGGGGGGGGGGGGGGGGGGGGGGGGGGGGGGGGGGGGGGGGGGGGGGGGGGGGGGGGGGGGGGGGGGGGGGGGGGGGGGGGGGGGGGGGGGGGGGGGGGGGGGGGGGGGGGGGGGGGGGGGGGGGGGGGGGGGGGGGGGGGGGGGGGGGGGGGGGGGGGGGGGGGGGGGGGGGGGGGGGGGGGGGGGGGGGGGGGGGGGGGGGGGGGGGGGGGGGGGGGGGGGGGGGGGGGGGGGGGGGGGGGGGGGGGGGGGGGGGGGGGGGGGGGGGGGGGGGGGGGGGGGGGGGGGGGGGGGGGGGGGGGGGGGGGGGGGGGGGGGGGGGGGGGGGGGGGGGGGGGGGGGGGGGGGGGGGGGGGGGGGGGGGGGGGGGGGGGGGGGGGGGGGGGGGGGGGGGGGGGGGGGGGGGGGGGGGGGGGGGGGGGGGGGGGGGGGGGGGGGGGGGGGGGGGGGGGGGGGGGGGGGGGGGGGGGGGGGGGGGGGGGGGGGGGGGGGGGGGGGGGGGGGGGGGGGGGGGGGGGGGGGGGGGGGGGGGGGGGGGGGGGGGGGGGGGGGGGGGGGGGGGGGGGGGGGGGGGGGGGGGGGGTCCCATCTCAGATTTCATGGCTTCAAGCCATTTTGCGGAATCTGGGCTCACCATTGCTTCTTCATAGTTTGTAGGTTCATCATGATCTAGTATCATGACTTCCAGAACGGGATTACCGTACCACTCTAGCGCGGATCTCACTCTGGTTGATCTACGAGGTTCAGTAGTATCTTGATCTAAAGTTTCATGATCATCATCATTAGCTTCCTCACTAATTGGTGTAGGTGTGGTACTACTTTCCAATAAGGGAGCAGGTACACTTACCTCATCAAGTTCTACTTTCCTCCCACTCACTTCTTTCGAGAGAAACTCCTTCTCTAGAAAGTTTCCAAATTTAGCAACAAAAGTCTTGCCTTCGGATCTGTGATAGAAGGTGTATCCAATAGTCTCCTTTATATATCCTATGAAGACACATTTCTCCGATTTGGGTTCGAGCTTATCAGGTTGAAGCTTTTTCACATAAGCATCGCAGCCCCAAACTTTCAGAAACGACAACTTTGGTTTCTTGCCAAACCACAGTTCATAAGGCGTCGTCTCAACGGATTTTGATGGTGCCCTATTTAACGTGAATGCGGCCGTCTAGAGCGTATCCCCAAAATGATAGCAGTAAATCAGTAAGAGACATCATAGATCGCACCATATCAAGTAAAGTATGATTACGACGTTCGGACACACCATTACGCTGTGGTGTTCCAGGTGGCGTGAGTTGCGAAACTATTCCACAATTTTTCAAATGTACACCAAACTCATAACTCAAATATTCTCCTCCACGATCAGATCGTAGAAACTTTATTTTCTTGTTACGATGATTTTCAACTTCACTCTGAAATTCTGTGAACTTTTCAAATGTTTGAGACTTATGTTTCATTAAGTAGATATACCCATATCTGCTTAGATCATCTGTGAAGGTGAGAAAATAACATATCCGCCACGAGCCTCAATATTCATCGGACCACATACATCTGTATGTATGATTTCCAACCAATCTGTTGCTCTCTCCATAGTACCGGAGAACGGCGTTTTAGTCATCTTGCACATGAGGCACGGTTCGCAAGTACCAAGTGATTCATAATCAAGTGGTTCCAAAAGTCCATCATTATGGAGTTTCTTCATGCGTTTTACACCGATATGACCCAAATGGCAGTGCCACAAATAAGTTGCACTATCATTATCAACTCTGCATCTTTTGGCTTCAACATTATGAATATGTGTGTTACTACTATCGAGATTCAACAAGAATAGAGGTGCATGACCATAAAAGATATTACTCATATAAATAGAACAACCATTATTCTCTGATTTAAATGAATAACCGTCTCGCATCAAACAAGATCCAGATATAATGTCCATGCTCAATGATGGCAGCAAATAACAATTATTTAGGTCTAATACTAATCCCGAAGGTAGATGTAGAGGTAGCATGCCGACCGCGATCACATCGACTTTGGAACCGTTTCCCACACGCATCGTCACCTCGTCCTTAGCCAATCTTCGCTTAATCCGTAGTCCCTGTTCCGAGTTGCAAATATTAGCAATAGAACCAGTATCAAATACCCAGGTGCTACTGCGAGCATTAGTAAGGTACACATCAATAACATGTATATCACATATACCTTTGTTCACCTTGCCATCCTTCTTATCCGCAAAATACTTGGGGCAGTTCCGCTTCCAGTGACCAGTCTGCTTGCAATAGAAGCACTCAGTTTCAGGCTTAGGTCCAGGTTTGGGTTTCATCTCTTGAGTAGCAACTTGCTTGCCGTTCTTTTTGAAGTTCCCCTTCTTCTTTCCTTTACCCTTTTTCTTGAAACTAGTGGTCTTGTTAACCATCAACACTTGATGCTCCTTCTTGATTTCTACCTCCGCAGCTTTCAGCATCGCGAAGAGCTCGGGAATAGTCTTATTCATCCCTTGCATATTATAGTTCATCACGAAGCTCTTGTAGCTTGGTGGCAGTGATTGGACAATTCTGTCAATGATGCAATCATCCGGAAGATTAACTCCCAATTGAATCAAGTGATTATTATACCCAGACATTTTGAGTATATGCTCACTGACAGAACTGTTCTCCTCCATCTTGCAGCTATAGAACTTATTGGAGACTTCATATCTCTCAATCCAGGCATTTGCTTGAAATATTAACTTCAACTCCTGGAACATCTCATATGCTCCATGACGTTCAAAACATCATTGAAGTCTCGATTCTAAGCCATAAAGCATGGCACACTGAACTATCGAGTAGTCACCAGCTTTGCTTTGCCAGACGTTCATAACATCCGGTGTTGCTCCAGCAGCAGGCCTGGCACCCAGCGGTGCTTCCAGGACGTAATTCTTCTGTGCAGCAATGAGGATAATCCTCAAGTTACGGACCCAGTCCGTGTAATTGCTACCATCATCTTTCAACTTTGTTTTCTCAAGGAACGCATTAAAATTCAACGGAACAACAGCACGAGCCATCTATCTACAATCAACATAAACAAGCAAGATACTATCAGGGACTAAGTTCATGATAAATTTAAGTTCAATTAATCATATTACTTAAGAACTCCCACTTAGATAGACATCCCTCTAATCTTCTAAGTGATCACGTGATCCAAATCAACTAAACCATAACCGATCATCACGTGAGATGGAGTAGTTTCATTGGTGAACATCACTATGCTGATCATATCTTCTATATGATTCACGCTCGACCTTTCGGTCTCCGTGTTCCGAGGCCATATCTGTATATGCTTGGCTCGTCAAGTATAACCTGAGTATTCCGCGTGTGCAACTGTTGGGGGGGGGGGGGGGGGGGGGGGGGGGGGGGGGGGGGGGGGGGGGGGGGGGGGGGGGGGGGGGGGGCAGGGAGAACACTTCTTGATAATTTAGTGAGAGATCATCTTATAATGCTACCGTCAATCAAAGCAAGATAAGATGCATAAAAGGATAAACATCACATGCAATCATTATAAGTGATATGATATTGCCATCATCATCTTGTGCTTGTGATCTCCATCTCCGAAGCACCTTCGTGATCACCATCGTCACCGGCGTGACACCTTGATGTATTCACACATGTATTATGTTTCCGGTTAATACAATTCTAGCATGAATAGGGGGGGGGGGGGGGGGGGGGGGGGGGGGGGGGGGGGGGGGGGGGGGGGGGGGGGGGGGGGGGGGGGGGGGGGGGGGGGGGGGGGGGGGGGGGGGGGGGGGGGGGGGGGGGGGGGGGGGGGGGGGGGGGGGGGGGGGGGGGGGGGGGGGGGGGGGGGGGGGGGGGGGGGGGGGGGGGGGGGGGGGGGGGGGGGGGGGGGGGGGGGGGGGGGGGGGGGGGGGGGGGGGGGGGGGGGGGGGGGGGGGGGGGGGGGGGGGGGGGGGGGGGGGGGGGGGGGGGGGGGGGGGGGGGGGGGGGGGGGGGGGGGGGGGGGGGGGGGGGGGGGGGGGGGGGGGGGGGGGGGGGGGGGGGGGGGGGGGGGGGGGGGGGGGGGGGGGGGGGGGGGGGGGGGGGGGGGGGGGGGGGGGGGGGGGGGGGGGGGGGGGGGGGGGGGGGGGGGGGGGGGGGGGGGGGGGGGGGGGGGGGGGGGGGGGGGGGGGGGGGGGGGGGGGGGGGGGGGGGGGGGGGGGGGGGGGGGGGGGGGGGGGGGGGGGGGGGGGGGGGGGGGGGGGGGGGGGGGGGGGGGGGGGGGGGGGGGGGGGGGGGGGGGGGGGGGGGGGGGGGGGGGGGGGGGGGGGGGGGGGGGGGGGGGGGGGGGGGGGGGGGGGGGGGGGGGGGGGGGGGGGGGGGGGGGGGGGGGGGGGGGGGGGGGGGGGGGGGGGGGGGGGGGGGGGGGGGGGGGGGGGGGGGGGGGGGGGGGGGGGGGGGGGGGGGGGGGGGGGGGGGGGGGGGGGGGGGGGGGGGGGGGGGGGGGGGGGGGGGGGGGGGGGGGGGGGGGGGGGGGGGGGGGGGGGGGGGGGGGGGGGGGGGGGGGGGGGGGGGGGGGGGGGGGGGGGGGGGGGGGGGGGGGGGGGGGGGGGGGGGGGGGGGGGGGGGGGGGGGGGGGGGGGGGGGGGGGGGGGGGGGGGGGGGGGGGGGGGGGGGGGGGGGGGGGGGGGGGGGGGGGGGGGGGGGGGGGGGGGGGGGGGGGGGGGGGGGGGGGGGGGGGGGGGGGGGGGGGGGGGGGGGGGGGGGGGGGGGGGGGGGGGGGGGGGGGGGGGGGGGGGGGGGGGGGGGGGGGGGGGGGGGGGGGGGGGGGGGGGGGGGGGGGGGGGGGGGGGGGGGGGGGGGGGGGGGGGGGGGGGGGGGGGGGGGGGGGGGGGGGGGGGGGGGGGGGGGGGGGGGGGGGGGGGGGGGGGGGGGGGGGGGGGGGGGGGGGGGGGGGGGGGGGGGGGGGGGGGGGGGGGGGGGGGGGGGGGGGGGGGGGGGGGGGGGGGGGGGGGGGGGGGGGGGGGGGGGGGGAGACTTCATATTTCTCAATCCGGGCATTTGCTTGAAATATTAACTTCAACTCCTGGAACATCTCATATGCTCCATGATGTTCAAAACGTCGTTGAAGCACTGGTTCTAAGCCGTAAAGCATGGCACACTGAACTATCGAGTAGTCATCAGCTTTGCTCTGCCAGACATTCATAACATCTGGGGTTGCTCCTGCAGCGGGTTTGGCACCTAGCAGTACTTCCAGGACGTAATTCTTCTATGCAGCAATGAGGATAATCCTCAAGTTACGGACCTAGTCTGTGTAGTTGCTACCATCATCTTTCAACTTAGCTTTCTCTAGGAACACATTAAAATTCAATGGAACAGTAGCACGGGCCATTTATCTACAACAACATAGACATGCAAAATACTATCATGTACTAAGTTCATGATAAATTAAAGTTCAATTAATCATATTACTTAAGAACTCCCACTTAGATAGACATCCCTCTAATCATCTAAGTGATCACGTGATCCATATCAACTAAACCATGTCCGATCATCATGTGAGATGGAGTAGTTTTCAATGGTGAACATCACTATGTTGATCATATCTACTATATGATTCACGCTCGACCTTTCGGTCTCAGTGTTCCGAGGCCATATCTGCATATGCTAGGCTCGTCAAGTTTAACCAGAGTATTCTGCGTTTGCAAAACTGGCTTGCACCCGTTGTATGTGAACGTAGAGCTTATCACACCCGATCATCACGTGGTGTCTCGGCACGACAAACTATAGCAACGGTGCATACTCGGGGGGGGGGGGGGGGGGGGGGGGGGGGGGGGGGGGGGGGGGGGGGGGGGGGGGGGGGGGGGGGGGGGGGGGGGGGGGGGGGGGGGGGGGGGGGGGGGGGGGGGGGGGGGGGGGGGGGGGGGGGGGGGGGGGGGGGGGGGGGGGGGGGGGGGGGGGGGGGGGGGGGGGGGGGGGGGGGGGGGGGGGGGGGGGGGGGGGGGGGGGGGGGGGGGGGGGGGGGGGGGGGGGGGGGGGGGGGGGGGGGGGGGGGGGGGGGGGGGGGGGGGGGGGGGGGGGGGGGGGGGGGGGGGGGGGGGGGGGGGGGGGGGGGGGGGGGGGGGGGGGGGGGGGGGGGGGGGGGGGGGGGGGGGGGGGGGGGGGGGGGGGGGGGGGGGGGGGGGGGGGGGGGGGGGGGGGGGGGGGGGGGGGGGGGGGGGGGGGGGGGGGGGGGGGGGGGGGGGGGGGGGGGGGGGGGGGGGGGGGGGGGGGGGGGGGGGGGGGGGGGGGGGGGGGGGGGGGGGGGGGGGGGGGGGGGGGGGGGGGGGGGGGGGGGGGGGGGGGGGGGGGGGGGGGGGGGGGGGGGGGGGGGGGGGGGGGGGGGGGGGGGGGGGGGGGGGGGGGGGGGGGGGGGGGGGGGGGGGGGGGGGGGGGGGGGGGGGGGGGGGGGGGGGGGGGGGGGGGGGGGGGGGGGGGGGGGGGGGGGGGGGGGGGGGGGGGGGGGGGGGGGGGGGGGGGGGGGGGGGGGGGGGGGGGGGGGGGGGGGGGGGGGGGGGGGGGGGGGGGGGGGGGGGGGGGGGGGGGGGGGGGGGGGGGGGGGGGGGGGGGGGGGGGGGGGGGGGGGGGGGGGGGGGGGGGGGGGGGGGGGGGGGGGGGGGGGGGGGGATCTTATTTTGCTTTGATTGACGGTAGCATTATAAGATGATCTCTCACTAAATGTCAAGATAAAAGTGTTCTCCCTGAGTATGCACCATTGCCAAAGTTCGTCGTGCCAAGACACCACGTGATGATCGGGTGTGATAAGCTCTACGTTCATCTACAACGGGTGCAAGCCAGTTTTGCACACGCAGAATACTCGGGTTAAACTTGACGATCCTAGCATATGCAGATATGGCCTCGGAACACTGAGACCGAAAGGTCGAGCGTGAATCATATAGTAGATATGATCAACATAGTGATGTTCACCATTGAAAACTACTCCATCTCACGTGATGATCGGACATGGTTTAGTTGATTTGGATCACGTGATCACTTAGATGATTAGAGGGATGTCTATCTAAGTGGGAGTTCTTAAGTAATATGGTTAATTGAACTTAAAATTATCATGAACTTAGTACCTGATAGTATTTTGCTTGTCTATGTTGATTGTAGATAGATGGCCCGTGCTGTTGTTCCGTTGAATTTTAATGCGTTCCTTGAGAAAGCAAAGTTGAAAGATGATGGTAGCAATTACACGGACTGGGTCCGTAACTTGAGGATTATCCTCATTGCTGCACAGAAGAATTACGTCCTGGAAGCACCGCTAGGTGCCAGACCTACTGCAGGAGCAACACCAGATGTTATGAACGTCTGGCAGAGCAAAGCTGATGACTACTCGATAGTTCAGTGTGCCATGCTTTACGGCTTAGAACCGGGACTTCAACGATGTTTTGAACGTCATGGAGCATATGAGATGTTCCAGGAGTTGAAGTTAATATTTCAAGCAAATGCCCGGATTGAGAGATATGAAGTCTCCAATAAGTTCTACAGCTGCAAGATGGAGGAGAATAGTTCTGTCAGTGAGCATATACTCAGAATGTCTGGGTATAACAATCACTTGATTCAACTGGGAGTTAATCTTCCGGATGATAGCGTCATTGACAGAATTCTTCAATCACTGCCACCGAGCTACAAGAGCTTCATGATGACCTATAATATGCAAGGGATGAATAAGACAATTCCCGAGCTCTTCGCAATGCTAAAGGCTGCGGAGGTAGAAATCAAGAAGGAGCATCAAGTGTTGATGGTCAACAAGACCACCAGTTTCAAGAAAAAGGGCAAAGGGAAGAAGAAGGGGAACTTCAAGAAGAACAACAAACAAGTTGCTGCTCAAGAGAAGAAACCCAAGTCTGGACCTAAGCCTGAGACTGAGTGCTTCTACTGCAAGCAGACTGGTCACTGGAAGCGGAACTGCCCCAAGTATTTGGCGGATAAGAAGGATGGCAAGGTGAACAAAGGTATATGTGATATACATGTTATTGATGTGTACCTTACCAGAGCTCGCAGCAGCACCTGGGTATTTGATACTGGTTCTGTTGCTAATATTTGCAACTCGAAACAGGGACTACGGGTTAAGCGAAGACTGGCTAAGGACGAGGTGACGATGCACGTGGGAAATGGTTCCAAAGTCGATGTGATCGCCGTCGGCACGCTACCTCTACATCTACCTTCGGGATTAGTTTTAGACCTAAATAATTGTTATTTGGTGCCAGCGTTAAGCATGAACATTATATCTGGATCTTGTTTGATGCGAGACGGTTATTCATTTAAATCTGAGAATAATGGTTGTTCGATTTATATGAGTAATATCTTTTATGGTCATGCACCCTTGAAAGAGTGGTCTATTTTTGTTGAATCTTGATAGTAGTGATACACATATTCATAATGTTGAAGCCAAAAGATGCAGAGTTGATAATGATAGTGCAACTTATTTGTGGCACTGCCGTTTGGGTCATATTGGTGTAAAGCGCATGAAGAAACTCCATACTGATGGACTTTTGGAATCACTTGATTATGAATCACTTGGTACTTGCGAACCGTGCCTCATGGGCAAGATGACTAAAACGCCGTTCTCCAGAACTATGGAGCGAGCAACTGATTTGTTGGAGATCATACATACTGATGTATGTGGTCCAATGAATGTTGAGGCTCGCGGCGGGTATCGTTATTTTCTCACCTTCACTGATGATTTAAGCAGATATGGGTATATCTACTTAATGAAACATAAGTCTGAAACATTTGAAAAGTTCAAAGAATTTCAGAGTGAAGTTGAAAATCATCGTAACAGAAAATAAAGTTTCTACGATCTGATCATGGAGGAGAATATTTGAGTTACGAGTTTGGTCTACATTTGAAACAATGCGGAATAGTTTCGCAACTCACGCCACCCGAAACACCACAGCGTAATGGTGTGTCCAAATGTCATAATCGTACTTTACTAGATATGGTGCGATCTATGATGTCTCTTACTGATTTACCGCTATCGTTTTGGGGTTATGCTTTAGAGACGGCCGTATTCACGTTAAATAGGGCACCATCAAAATCCGTTGAGACGATGCCTTATGAACTGTGGTTTGGCAAGAAACCAAAATTGTCGTTTCTTAAAGTTTGGGGGGGGGGGGGGGGGGGGGGGGGGGGGGGGGGGGGGGGGGGGGGGGGGGGGGGGGGGGGGGGGGGGGGGGGGGGGGGGGGGGGGGGGGGGGGGGGGGGGGGGGGGGGGGGGGGGGGGGGGGGGGGGGGGGGGGGGGGGGGGGGGGGGGGGGGGGGGGGGGGGGGGGGGGGGGGGGGGGGGGGGGGGGGGGGGGGGGGGGGGGGGGGGGGGGGGGGGGGGGGGGGGGGGGGGGGGGGGGGGGGGGGGGGGGGGGGGGGGGGGGGGGGGGGGGGGGGGGGGGGGGGGGGGGGGGGGGGGGGGGGGGGGGGGGGGGGGGGGGGGGGGGGGGGGGGGGGGGGGGGGGGGGGGGGGGGGGGGGGGGGGGGGGGGGGGGGGGGGGGGGGGGGGGGGGGGGGGGGGGGGGGGGGGGGGGGGGGGGGGGGGGGGGGGGGGGGGGGGGGGGGGGGGGGGGGGGGGGGGGGGGGGGGGGGGGGGGGGGGGGGGGGGGGGGGGGGGGGGGGGGGGGGGGGGGGGGGGGGGGGGGGGGGGGGGGGGGGGGGGGGGGGGGGGGGGGGGGGGGGGGGGGGGGGGGGGGGGGGGGGGGGGGGGGGGGGGGGGGGGGGGGGGGGGGGGGGGGGGGGGGGGGGGGGGGGGGGGGGGGGGGGGGGGGGGGGGGGGGGGGGGGGGGGGGGGGGGGGGGGGGGGGGGGGGGGGGGGGGGGGGGGGGGGGGGGGGGGGGGGGGGGGGGGGGGGGGGGGGGGGGGGGGGGGGGGGGGGGGGGGGGGGGGGGGGGGGGGGGGGGGGGGGGGGGGGGGGGGGGGGGGGGGGGGGGGGGGGGGGGGGGGGGGGGGGGGGGGGGGGGGGGGGGGGGGGGGGGGGGGGGGGGGGGGGGGGGGGGGGGGGGGGGGGGGGGGGGGGGGGGGGGGGGGGGGGGGGGGGGGGGGGGGGGGGGGGGGGGGGGGGGGGGGGGGGGGGGGGGGGGGGGGGGGGGGGGGGGGGGGGGGGGGGGGGGGGGGGGGGGGGGGGGGGGGGGGGGGGGGGGGGGGGGGGGGGGGGGGGGGGGGGGGGGGGGGGGGGGGGGGGGGGGGGGGGGGGGGGGGGGGGGGGGGGGGGGGGGGGGGGGGGGGGGGGGGGGGGGGGGGGGGGGGGGGGGGGGGGGGGGGGGGGGGGGGGGGGGGGGGGGGGGGGGGGGGGGGGGGGGGGGGGGGGGGGGGGGGGGGGGGGGGGGGGGGGGGGGGGGGGGGGGGGGGGGGGGGGGGGGGGGGGGGGGGGGGGGGGGGGGGGGGGGGGGGGGGGGGGGGGGGGGGGGGGGGGGGGGGGGGGGGGGGGGGGGGGGGGGGGGGGGGGGGGGGGGGGGGGGGGGGGGGGGGGGGGGGGGGGGGGGGGGGGGGGGGGGGGGGGGGGGGGGGGGGGGGGGGGGGGGGGGGGGGGGGGGGGGGGGGGGGGGGGGGGGGGGGGGGGGGGGGGGGGGGGGGGGGGGGGGGGGGGGGGGCCAGGAGTGGATCACTGGACAGCGGTCAAGAACATCCTGAAATACCTGAAAATGACTAAGGATATGTTTCTCGTTTATGGAGGTGAGAAAGAGCTCGTCGTAAATGGTTACGTCGATGCAAGCTTTGACACTGATCCGGACGATTCTAAATCGCAAACCGGATACGTGTTTATATTGAACGGTGGAGCTGTCAGTTGGTGCAGTTCTAAACAAAGCATCGTGGCGGGATCTACGTGTGAAGCAGAGTACATAGCTACTTCGGAAGCAACAAATGAAGGAGTCTGGATGAAGGAGTTCATATCCGATCTAGGTGTCATACCTAGTGCATCGGGTCCAAAGAAAATCTTTTGTGACAATACTGGTGCAATTGCCTTGGCAAAGGAATCCAGATTTCACAAGAGGACCAAGCACATCAAGAGACGATTCAATTCCATCCGTGATCAAGTCCAGGTGGGAGACATAGAAATTTGCAAGATACATACGGATCTGAATGTTACAGACCCGTTGACTAAGCCTCTCTCACGAGCAAAACATGATCAGCACCAAGACGGGGGGGGGGGGGGGGGGGGGGGGGGGGGGGGGGGGGGGGGGGGGGGGGGGGGGGGGGGGGGGGGGGGGGGGGGGGGGGGGGGGGGGGGGGGGGGGGGGGGGGGGGGGGGGGGGGGGGGGGGGGGGGGGGGGGGGGGGGGGGGGGGGGGGGGGGGGGGGGGGGGGGGGGGGGGGGGGGGGGGGGGGGGGGGGGGGGGGGGGGGGGGGGGGGGGGGGGGGGGGGGGGGGGGGGGGGGGGGGGGGGGGGGGGGGGGGGGGGGGGGGGGGGGGGGGGGGGGGGGGGGGGGGGGGGGGGGGGGGGGGGGGGGGGGGGGGGGGGGGGGGGGGGGGGGGGGGGGGGGGGGGGGGGGGGGGGGGGGGGGGGGGGGGGGGGGGGGGGGGGGGGGGGGGGGGGGGGGGGGGGGGGGGGGGGGGGGGGGGGGGGGGGGGGGGGGGGGGGGGGGGGGGGGGGGGGGGGGGGGGGGGGGGGGGGGGGGGGGGGGGGGGGGGGGGGGGGGGGGGGGGGGGGGGGGGGGGGGGGGGGGGGGGGGGGGGGGGGGGGGGGGGGGGGGGGGGGGGGGGGGGGGGGGGGGGGGGGGGGGGGGGGGGGGGGGGGGGGGGGGGGGGGGGGGGGGGGGGGGGGGGGGGGGGGGGGGGGGGGGGGGGGGGGGGGGGGGGGGGGGGGGGGGGGGGGGGGGGGGGGGGGGGGGGGGGGGGGGGGGGGGGGGGGGGGGGGGGGGGGGGGGGGGGGGGGGGGGGGGGGGGGGGGGGGGGGGGGGGGGGGGGGGGGGGGGGGGGGGGGGGGGGGGGGGGGGGGGGGGGGGGGGGGGGGGGGGGGGGGGGGGGGGGGGGGGGGGGGGGGGGGGGGGGGGGGGGGGGGGGGGGGGGGGGGGGGGGGGGGGGGGGGGGGGGGGGGGGGGGGGGGGGGGGGGGGGGGGGGGGGGGGGGGGGGGGGGGGGGGGGGGGGGGGGGGGGGGGGGGGGGGGGGGGGGGGGGGGGGGGGGGGGGGGGGGGGGGGGGGGGGGGGGGGGGGGGGGGGGGGGGGGGGGGGGGGGGGGGGGGGGGGGGGGGGGGGGGGGGGGGGGGGGGGGGGGGGGGGGGGGGGGGGGGGGGGGGGGGGGGGGGGGGGGGGGGGGGGGGGGGGGGGGGGGGGGGGGGGGGGGGGGGGGGGGGGGGGGGGGGGGGGGGGGGGGGGGGGGGGGGGGGGGGGGGGGGGGGGGGGGGGGGGGGGGGGGGGGGGGGGGGGGGGGGGGGGGGGGGGGGGGGGGGGGGGGGGGGGGGGGGGGGGGGGGGGGGGGGGGGGGGGGGGGGGGGGGGGGGGGGGGGGGGGGGGGGGGGGGGGGGGGGGGGGGGGGGGGGGGGGGGGGGGGGGGGGGGGGGGGGGGGGGGGGGGGGGGGGGGGGGGGGGGGGGGGGGGGGGGGGGGGGGGGGGGGGGGGGGGGGGGGGGGGGGGGGGGGGGGGGGGGGGGGGGGGGGGGGGGGGGGGGGGGGGGGGGGGGGGGGGGGGGGGGGGGGGGGGGGGGGGGGGGGGGGGGGGGGGGGGGGGGGGGGGGGGGGGGGGGGGGGGGGGGGGGGGGGGGGGGGGGGGGGGGGGGGGGGGGGGGGGGGGGGGGGGGGGGGGGGGGGGGGGGGGGGGGGGGGGGGGGGGGGGGGGGGGGGGGGGGGGGGGGGGGGGGGGGGGGGGGGGGGGGGGGGGGGGGGGGGGGGGGGGGGGGGGGGGGGGGGGGGGGGGGGGGGGGGGGGGGGGGGGGGGGGGGGGGGGGGGGGGGGGGGGGGGGGGGGGGGGGGGGGGGGGGGGGGGGGGGGGGGGGGGGGGGGGGGGGGGGGGGGGGGGGGGGGGGGGGGGGGGGGGGGGGGGGGGGGGGGGGGGGGGGGGGGGGGGGGGGGGGGGGGGGGGGGGGGGGGGGGGGGGGGGGGGGGGGGGGGGGGGGGGGGGGGGGGGGGGGGGGGGGGGGGGGGGGGGGGGGGGGGGGGGGGGGGGGGGGGGGGGGGGGGGGGGGGGGGGGGGGGGGGGGGGGGGGGGGGGGGGGGGGGGGGGGGGGGGGGGGGGGGGGGGGGGGGGGGGGGGGGGGGGGGGGGGGGGGGGGGGGGGGGGGGGGGGGGGGGGGGGGGGGGGGGGGGGGGGGGGGGGGGGGGGGGGGGGGGGGGGGGGGGGGGGGGGGGGGGGGGGGGGGGGGGGGGGGGGGGGGGGGGGGGGGGGGGGGGGGGGGGGGGGGGGGGGGGGGGGGGGGGGGGGGGGGGGGGGGGGGGGGGGGGGGGGGGGGGGGGGGGGGGGGGGGGGGGGGGGGGGGGGGGGGGGGGGGGGGGGGGGGGGGGGGGGGGGGGGGGGGGGGGGGGGGGGGGGGGGGGGGGGGGGGGGGGGGGGGGGGGGGGGGGGGGGGGGGGGGGGGGGGGGGGGGGGGGGGGGGGGGGGGGGGGGGGGGGGGGGGGGGGGGGGGGGGGGGGGGGGGGGGGGGGGGGGGGGGGGGGGGGGGGGGGGGGGGGGGGGGGGGGGGGGGGGGGGGGGGGGGGGGGGGGGGGGGGGGGGGGGGGGGGGGGGGGGGGGGGGGGGGGGGGGGGGGGGGGGGGGGGGGGGGGGGGGGGGGGGGGGGGGGGGGGGGGGGGGGGGGGGGGGGGGGGGGGGGGGGGGGGGGGGGGGGGGGGGGGGGGGGGGGGGGGGGGGGGGGGGGGGGGGGGGGGGGGGGGGGGGGGGGGGGGGGGGGGGGGGGGGGGGGGGGGGGGGGGGGGGGGGGGGGGGGGGGGGGGGGGGGGGGGGGGGGGGGGGGGGGGGGGGGGGGGGGGGGGGGGGGGGGGGGGGGGGGGGGGGGGGGGGGGGGGGGGGGGGGGGGGGGGGGGGGGGGGGGGGGGGGGGGGGGGGGGGGGGGGGGGGGGGGGGGGGGGGGGGGGGGTATTTCCTTCAGTCTCCCACTTGCACTAGAGTCAATAATCTAGATTACACAGTGATGATCCTAACACCCATGGAGCCTTGGTGCTGATCATGTTTTGCTCGTGGAAGAGGCTTAGTCAACGGGTCGGCAACATTCAGATCCGTATGTATCTTGCAAATTTCTATGTCTCCCACCTGGACTTGATCCCGGATGGAGTTGAAGCGTCTCTTGATGTGCTTGGTTCTCTTGTGAAATCTGGATTCCTTTGCCAAGGCAATTGCACCAGTATTGTCACAAAAGATTTTCATTGGACCCGATGCACTAGGTATGACACCTAGATCGGATACGAACTCCTTCATCCAGACTCCTTCATTTGCTGCTTCCGAAGCAACTATGTACTCCGCTTCACACGTAGATCCCTCCACGATGCTTTGTTTAGAACTTGTCCAACTGACAACTCCACCGTTCAATATAAATACGTATCCGGTTTGCGATTTAGAATCGTCCGGATCAGTGTCAAAGCTTGCATCGAAGTAACCATTTACGACTAGCTCTTTGTCACCTCCATAAATGAGAAACATATCCTTAGTCCTTTTCAGGTATTTCAGGATGTTCTTGACCGCTGTCCAGTGATCCACTCCTGGATTACTTTGGTACCTCCCTGCTAAACTAATAGCAAGGCACACATCAGGTCTGGTACACAACATTGCATACATGATAGAGCCTATGGTTGAAGCATAGGGAACATCTTTCATTTTCTCTCTATCTTCTGCAGTGGTCGGGCATTGAGTCTTACTCAACTTCACACCTTGTAACACAGGTAAGAACCCTTTCTTTGCTTGATCCATTTTGAACTTCTTCAAAACTTTGTCAAGGGGGGGGGGGGGGGGGGGGGGGGGGGGGGGGGGGGGGGGGGGGGGGGGGGGGGGGGGGGGGGGGGGGGGGGGGGGGGGGGGGGGGGGGGGGGGGGGGGGGGGGGGGGGGGGGGGGGGGGGGGGGGGGGGGGGGGGGGGGGGGGGGGGGGGGGGGGGGGGGGGGGGGGGGGGGGGGGGGGGGGGGGGGGGGGGGGGGGGGGGGGGGGGGGGGGGGGGGGGGGGGGGGGGGGGGGGGGGGGGGGGGGGGGGGGGGGGGGGGGGGGGGGGGGGGGGGGGGGGGGGGGGGGGGGGGGGGGGGGGGGGGGGGGGGGGGGGGGGGGGGGGGGGGGGGGGGGGGGGGGGGGGGGGGGGGGGGGGGGGGGGGGGGGGGGGGGGGGGGGGGGGGGGGGGGGGGGGGGGGGGGGGGGGGGGGGGGGGGGGGGGGGGGGGGGGGGGGGGGGGGGGGGGGGGGGGGGGGGGGGGGGGGGGGGGGGGGGGGGGGGGGGGGGGGGGGGGGGGGGGGGCTACGAGTGAGAAAATCTCATCGTAGTCAACACCTTGAACTTTGTCAAAACCATTTTCGACAAGTCTAGCTTTATAGATAGTAACACTACTATCAGCGTCCGTCTTCGTCTTGAAGATCCATTTATTTTCTATGGCTTGCCGATCATCGGGCAAATCCATCAAAGTCCATACTTTGTTCTCATACATGGATCATATCTCAGATTTCATGGCCTCAAACCATTTCGCGGAATCTGGGCTCATCATCGCTTCCTCATAGTTCATAGGTTCGTCATGGTCAAGTAACATGACCTCCAGAACAGGATTACCGTACCACTCTGGTGCGGATCTTACTCTGGTTGACCTACGAGGTTCAGTAGTAACTTGATCTGAAGTTTCATGATCATCATCATTAACTTCCTCACTAATTGGTGTAGGAGTCACAAGAACAGATTCTTGCGATGAACTACTTTCCAATAAGGGAGCAGGTACAGTTACCTCATCAAGTTCTACTTTCCTCCCACTCACTTCTTTCGAGAGAAACTCCTTCTCTAGAAAGGATCCATTCTTAGCAACGAATGTCTTGCCTTCAGATCTGTGATAGAAGGTGTACCCAACTATCTCCTTTGGGTATCCTATGAAGACGCACTTCTCCGATTTGGGTTCAAGCTTATCAGGTTGAAACCTTTTTTCACATAAGCATCGCAGCCCCAAACATTAAGAAACGACAACTTTGGTTTCTTGCTAAACCACAGTTCATACGGTGTCGTCTCAACGGATTTAGATGGTGCCCTTTTTTACGTGAATGCAGCTGTCTCTAATGCATAACCCCAAAACTATAGTGGTGAATCGGTAAGAAACATCATAGATTGCACTATATCCAATAAAGTACGGTTATGACGTTCGGACACACCATTATGCTGTGGTGTTCCAGGTGGCATGAATTTGTGAAACTATTCCACATTGTTTTAATTGAAGACCAAACTCGTAACTCAAATATTTTCCTCCACGATCAGATCGTAGAAATTTTATTTTCTTGTTACGATGATTTTCCACTTCACTCTGAAATTCTTTGAACTTTTCAAATGTTTCAGACTTATGTTTCATCAAGTAGATATACCCATATCTGCTCAAATCATCTGTGAAGGTCAGAAAATAACGATACCTGCCGTGAGCCTCAACACTCATCGGACTGCATACATCAGTATGTATTATTTCCAACAAATCTGTTGCTCGCTCCATTGTTCTGAAGAACGGAGTCTTAGTCATCTTGCCCGTGAGGCATGGTTCGCAAGCATCAAATGATTCATAATCAAGTGATTCCAAAAGCCCATCAGCATGGATTTTCTTCATGCGCTTTACACTAATATGACCTAAACGGCAGTGCCACTAATAAGTTGCACTATCATTATTAACTTTGCATCTTTTGGCTTCAATATTATGAATATGTGTATCATTACGATCGAGATCCAATGAACTATTTTCATTGGGTGTGTAACCATATAAGGTTTTATTCATGTAAACAGAACAACGGGGGGGGGGGGGGGGGGGGGGGGGGGGGGGGGGGGGGGGGGGGGGGGGGGGGGGGGGGGGGGGGGGGGGGGGGGGGGGGGGGGGGGGGGGGGGGGGGGGGGGGGGGGGGGGGGGGGGGGGGGGGGGGGGGGGGGGGGGGGGGGGGGGGGGGGGGGGGGGGGGGGGGGGGGGGGGGGGGGGGGGGGGGGGGGGGGGGGGGGGGGGGGGGGGGGGGGGGGGGGGGGGGGGGGGGGGGGGGGGGGGGGGGGGGGGGGGGGGGGGGGGGGGGGGGGGGGGGGGGGGGGGGGGGGGGGGGGGGGGGGGGGGGGGGGGGGGGGGGGGGGGGGGGGGGGGGGGGGGGGGGGGGGGGGGGGGGGGGGGGGGGGGGGGGGGGGGGGGGGGGGGGGGGGGGGGGGGGGGGGGGGGGGGGGGGGGGGGGGGGGGGGGGGGGGGGGGGGGGGGGGGGGGGGGGGGGGGGGGGGGGGGGGGGGGGGGGGGGGGGGGGGGGGGGGGGGGGGGGGGGGGGGGGGGGGGGGGGGGGGGGGGGGGGGGGGGGGGGGGGGGGGGGGGGGGGGGGGGGGGGGGGGGGGGGGGGGGGGGGGGGGGGGGGGGGGGGGGGGGGGGGGGGGGGGGGGGGGGGGGGGGGGGGGGGGGGGGGGGGGGGGGGGGGGGGGGGGGGGGGGGGGGGGGGGGGGGGGGGGGGGGGGGGGGGGGGGGGGGGGGGGGGGGGGGGGGGGGGGGGGGGGGGGGGGGGGGGGGGGGGGGGGGGGGGGGGGGGGGGGGGGGGGGGGGGGGGGGGGGGGGGGGGGGGGGGGGGGGGGGGGGGGGGGGGGGGGGGGGGGGGGGGGGGGGGGGGGGGGGGGGGGGGGGGGGGGGGGGGGGGGGGGGGGGGGGGGGGGGGGGGGGGGGGGGGGGGGGGGGGGGGGGGGGGGGGGGGGGGGGGGGGGGGGGGGGGGGGGGGGGGGGGGGGGGGGGGGGGGGGGGGGGGGGGGGGGGCACACTGAACTATCGAGTAGTCATCAGCTTTGCTCTGCCAGACATTCATAACCTCTGGCGTTGCTCCTGCAGTGGGTTTGGCACTCAGCGGTGCTTCCAGGACGTAATTCTTCTGTGCAGCAATGAGGATAATCCTCAAGTTACGGACCCAGTCCGTGTAATTGCTACCATCATCTTTCAACTTTGCTTTCTCAAGGAACGCATTAAAATTCAACGGAACAACAGCACGAGCCATCTATCTACAACAACATAGACATGCAAAATACTATCAGGTACTAAGTTCATGATAAATTAAAATTCAATTAATCAAATTACTTAAGAACTCCCACTTAGATAGACATCCCTCTAATCATCTAAGTGATCACATGATCCATATCAACTAACCATGTCCGATCATCACGTGAGATGGATTAGTTTTCAATGGTGAACATCACTATGTTGATCATATCTACTATATGATTCACGCTCGACCTTTCGGTCTCAGTGTTCTGAGGCCATATCTGCATATGCTAGGCTCGTCAAGTTTAACCTGAGTATTCTGCATGTGCAAAACTAGCTTGCACCCGTTGTATGTGAACGTAGAGCTTATCACACCCGATCATCATATGGTGTCTCAGCATGACAAACTTTCGCAACGGTGCATACTCAGGGAGAACACTTGTAACTTGAAATTTAGTGAGAGATCATCTTATAATGCTAC
>JAAAWM010009993.1:0-32228 GCA_036873465.1 Thinopyrum obtusiflorum
GATGTCATTGCTACGCTAGATCATTGCACATCCCGGTACACCGCCGGAGGCATTCATATAGAGTCAGATCTTTGTTCTAGTATCGAGTTGTAATATTGAGTTGTAAGTAAATAAAAGTGTGATGATCATCATTATTAGAACATTGTCCCATGTGAGGTTATCAAAATAAAAGGGGCCAAAGAAGCCCAAATAAAAAAAAGAGGCCAAAGAAGCCCACCAAAAAAAAAGAGAAAATAAAAAAAATGAGAGAAAAAGAGAGAAGGGGCAATGTTACTATCCTTTTACCACACTTGTGCTTCAGAGTAGCACCATGTTCTTCATATAGAGAGTCTCTTGAGTTATCACTTTCATATACTAGTGGGAATTTTCATTATAGAACTTGGCTTGTATATTCCGATGATGGGCTTCCTCAAATGCCCGAGGTCTTCATGAGCAAGCAAGTTGGATGCATACCCACTTAGTTTCCAGTTTGAGCTTTCATACACTTATAGCTCTTAGTGCATCCGTTGCATGGCAATCCCTACTCCTCACATTGACATCAATTTATGGGCATCTCCATAGCCCGTTGATTAGCCGCGTCGATGTGAGACTTTCTCCTTTTTGTCTTCTCCACACAACCTCCACCATCATATTCTATTCCACCTATAGTGCTATGTCCATGGCTCACGCTCATGTATTGCGTGAAAGTTGAAAAGGTTTGAGAACATCAAAAGTATGAAACAATTGCTTGGCTTGTCATCGGGGTTGTGCATGATTTAAATATTTTGTGTGGTGAAGATGGAGCATAGCCAGACCATATGATTTTGTAGGGATAACTTTCTTTGGCCATGTTATTTTGAAAAGACATGATTGCTTTATTAGTAGGCTTGAAGTATTATTGTTTTTATGTCAAATGATAGGCTATTGCTTTGAATCACTCGTATCCTAATATTCATGCCATGATTAGATACATGATCAAGATTATGCAAGGTAGCATTCCACATCAAAAATTATCTTTTTTATCATTTACCTACTCAAGGACGAGCAGGAATTAAGCTTGGGGATGCTGATACGTCTCCGTCGTATCTATAATTTTTTATTGTTCCATGCCTATATTCTACAACTTTCATATATTTTTGGCAACTTTTTATACTATTTTTGGGGACTAACATATTGATCCAGTGCCCAGTGCCAGTTCCTGTTTGTTGCATGTTTTATGTTTTGCAGAAACCCCATATCAAACGGAATCCAAACGGAATAAAAACGGACGGCGAATATTTTTGGAATATTTGGAGAATATGGGAAGAAGAATCAACGCGAGACGGTGCCCGAGGTGGCCACGAGGCAGGGGGGCGCGCCTGCCCCCCTGGGCGCGCCCCTGACCCTCATGGGCCACCCGTAAGGCAGTTGCTGCTCTACTTTGGATGCAAGAAAACTAATTTTTGGAGAAAAATCTGGGTGAAGGTTTCAATCCAATCGGAGTTACGTATCTCCATATATACACGAAACGGTGAAAGGGCAGCAGAACAGAGCGCAGAAACAGAGAGAGACAGAGGGACAGATCCAATCTCGGAGGGGCTCTCGCCCCTCCCACGCCATGGAGGACAGGGACCAGAGGGGAAACCCTTCTCCCATCTAGGGAGGAGGTCAAGGAAGAAGAAGACGAAGGGGCCCCCTCTCCCCTTCTCTTCCGGTGGCACCGGAACGCTGCCGTGGCCATCATCATCACCGCACTCTTCACCAACAACTTCACCGCCATCATCACCAACTCTTCCCCCCTCTATGCAGCGGTGTAACCTCTCTCTTACCCTCTATAATATCTACTTAAACATGGTTCTCAACACTATATATTATTTCCCAATGATGTATGGCTATCCTATGATGTTTGAGTAGATCCGTTTTGTCCTATGGGTTAATTGATGATCGTGATTGGTTTGAGTTGCATGTTTTATTATTGGTGCTGTCCTATGGTGCTCTCCGTGTCGCGCAAGCGTGAGGGATCCCCACTGTAGGGTTTGCAATATGTTCATGATTTGCTTATGGTGGGTGGCGTGAGTGACAGAAGCACAGACCCGAGTAAGTAGGTTGTTTGCGTATGGGATAAAGAGGACTTGATGCTTTAATGCTATGGTTGGGTTTTACCTTAATGATCTTTAGTAGTTGCGGATGCTTGCTAGAGTTCCAATCATAAGTGCATATGATCCAAGTAGAGAAAGTATGTTAGCTTATGCCTCTCCCTCAAATAAAATTGCAATAATGATTACCGGTCTAGTTATCGATTGCCTAGGGACAAATAACTTTCTCATGACAAAAAGCTCTTTACTAAAACTAATTTAGCTGTGTCTTTATCTAAACAGCCCCTACTTTTTATTTACGTGCTCTTTATATTCTTGCAAACCTATCCAAAAACACCTACAAAGTACTTCTAGTTTCATACTTGTTCTAGGTAAAGCAAACGTTAAGCGTGCGTAGAGTTGTATCGGTGGTCGATAGAACTTGAGGGAATATTTGTTCTACCTTTAGCTCCTCGTTGGGTTTGACACTCTTACTTATCGAAAGAGGCTACAATTGATCCCCTATACTTGTGGGTTATCAGCAGGGTGCAGAAAGGTGCCGCGCCCCTTCAGGCGGCATCAAGCAGCTCGGCGACCCGCTCCGGCAGGGCATCGCGGCCGCCTTCCACCAACCTGCATCGCATCAGCTCTCGCGCCACGATGAGCGTGGCTCGCATGTTCGCTTGCTCCCGGCGAGTGTGTGGCGCCATCGCCGCGACATAGCTCGAAGATCGTGTGGTGGTGCGGTTACGGCGCGGCGCGAGGGCGGGCGGCGGCGGCCCGCGCCGCCCGCGACCAATGACACTGGGCGGCGTGCGGGCCGTGAGGAGCGCGGAGTGGAGATCCTCTTGGGTGGACGGCACTGCTCGGGTAGGCCGAGCAGCCCAGTGCTCAACATGAGCCCTCGAAGCGTCAGCCATGAGAACTGCGGGGCAGTGGCGGATCGACCGGCGGAAGGGATGCTCTGACGCACCCCTACCTGGCGCGCCAAATGTCAGATTTCAGGCTCCGCAGACCCTTGATGGATTCGAACTCTGGGGTGCGTGCGAAGAACTCAACCTCCCCAGTCTGCATACTCGCCAATCTCACGGCCTAGCTCGATGAATAGGAAGGAAATGGGACACTGCAGTTTACCCAGGTTCGGGCCACCTTGCGGTGTAAAACCCTACTCCTGCTTTGTGGTGGATTGGACTCGAGGGGCTGAGGGTGAACTAGTAAAGTGGAAGAACGACCTCAGGAGGAGTTCTTGAGCTGGTGGGGGGGGGGGGGGGGGGGGGGGGGGGAGGAGGATGATCTGAATGATCCATCCCCCTATACGGTGGTGGCTAGGTCCTATTTATAATGGTCTTGGTCCTCTTCCCCCAAAATGGAGGCGGGAAGGGATCCCACAACGGCCAAATTCGAAGGGAGACAACTAGTACATCTTATCCTGACAAAAGTAGTCTTCTCCTACAAAGCCTCTGGTCGTGACGCCGTGGTGGGCTCGGCGATGACCTCCGTCCTGCCGTCCTGGCGGTCTTGGTCTTGTTGCATGGGAATGGAAACCTTTGCTTGATTCCTCGGGACTCCGCGCCTGTGCTTGCCTCCTTAGCACCAAAGAGGAAACTGTTGTCCTGCGCTCGCTGGCGCCCACCTGGCCTTAGTTGTCATGGCTCACATCATCCGAACCTCGTGAGGTGAGGCTTGCATAGAGATCTCCGCTCCTCAGGAACCAGCCAGAGGAGGCCGCTCCTTCTGGAGGTCTTGGTGTCGTCCGCCTCACGAGGCTTGGCCCCTCGCGAGGGTCTTGAGTTGTTGGTGCTGAAGATGGGCCGTAATAGGCCATCGATGGAGCCACGCCGTGGGCCGTAGGCAGGCAAGTCTGGGTACCCCCGTTCCCAGAACGCCGACAGGGGCCACCAGGCAGCCACAAGCCTGGGGGCGTGCCTCCCGAGCTTGTGGGGCCCATGGCAGGCCTTCGAAGCCCATCTTCTGCTATATGATGTCATTTGACCTAGAAAAAAATCAGAATGAAGGTTTTCGGGATGAAGCGCCGCCGTCTCAAGGCGGAACCTGGGCAGGAGCACTTTTGCTCTCCGTCAGAGTGATTCTGCTGGGGAAACTTCCCTCCGGGAGGTGGAAATCGAAGCCAACATCATCACCAACGATCCTCTCATCGTGGGAGGACCAATCTTCATCAACATCTTCATCAGCACCATCTCATCTCAAACCCTAGTTCATCTCTTGTATTCATTTTTGTCTCAAAACCGCAGATTGGTACCTGTGGGTTGCTAGTAGTGTTTATTACATCTTGTAGTTGATGCTAGTTGGTTTATTTGGTGGAAGATTATATGTTTAGATCCTTAATGATATTCAACACTCCTCTGATCTTGAATATCAATATGATTTGTGAGTAGTTACTTTTGTTCTTGAGGACATGGGAGAAGTCTTATCATAAGTAATCATGTGAATTTGGTATTCGTTCGATATTTTGATGATATGTTTGTTGTTGCTTCCTTTAGTGGTGTCATGTGAACGTCGACTACATGACACTTCACCATATTTTTTCCTAAGGGAAGACATTGTGGAGTAGTAATTAGATGACGGGTTGCTAGAGTGACAGAAGCTTAAACCCTAGTTTATGCGCTATTCTGTAAGGGGCTGGTTTGGATCCATATGTTTCATGCTATGGTTAGATTTATCTTAATTATTCTTTCATAGTTGCAGATGCTTGCGAGAGGGGGTAATCATAAGTAGGAGGCTTGTTCAAGTAAGAACAACACCCAAGCACCGGTCCACCCTCATATCAAATTATCAAAGTAGCGAACGCGAATCAAACAAACATGATGAAAGTGACTAGATGAAATTCCCGTGTGTCCTCAAGAATGCTTTGCTTGCTATAAGAGAAAGTTCTGACCTGTCCTTTGCTATAAAAAGGATTGGGCTACCTTGCTGCACCTTTGTTACAATTGCTACTTGTTGCTCGTTACAAATTACCTTGCTATCAAACTACTTGTTACCGATAATTTAAGTGCTTGCATAAAATACCTTGCTGAAAACCTGTTGTCATTTCCTTCTGCTCCTCATTGGGTTTGAAACTCTTACTTATCGAAAGGACTACGATTGATCCCCTATACTTCTGGGTCATCAAGACTCTTTTCTGGCACCATTGCCGGGGAGTGAAGCGCCTTTGGTATGGAAACATTTATATTTCTTGCTGAAATTTACTGTCAGTTGTCACTATGGAAAACAATCCTTTGAGGGGTTTGTTCGGGGTATCTTCACCTCGACAGGAAGCACAAAGTGTTGCTCCTCAACCTACTGCACCTACTAAAAATATTTATTATGAGATTCGTTCGGGTATGTTAGAGAAACTGCTAGCTAATCCTCATGCAGGAGATGGAATGGTACTTCCTGATATGCAGCTAATCTATGTGGATGAAATTTGTGTATTGTTTAAGCTTGCAGGTTTATCCAAAGATGGAGTTAAGAAGAGTTTATTCCCTTTATGTTTGGAGGGAAAGGCATTGACATGGTATAGGCTATGCGATGATATTGGAACGTGGGATTGTAACCGATTGAAATTGGAATTTCATCGAAAGTTTTATCCTATATGCATCTGGTTCATCATGATCGAAATTATATATATATATAATTTTTGGCCTCGTGAAGGAGAAAGTATCGCTCAAGCTTGGGGGAGGCTTAAATACATGATGTATACATGCCCCAATCATGAGCTCTCAAGAGAAATTATTATTTACAATTTTTATGCTCAGCTTTCTCATAATGATTGATCCATGCTCGATTCTTCTTCTACTAGTTCTTTTATGAAGAAAACTATTGAATTCAAGTGGAATCTCTTGGAAATAATTAAATACAACTATGAAGATTGGGAGTTCGACAAAGGTAAAGAGTCAGGTATAAATCTTGAGTTTGATTGTGTTAAATCTTTTATGGGAACTGGTGCTTTTCATAAGTTTAGTGCTGAAAATGGACTTGACTCTGAGATAGTAGCTACATTTTGTGAACCTTTTGCTGCTCATGTTGATCTCCCAAGGAGAAGGGGTTTAAATATCATTCCCATATTAAATAAAATATAGAGGAACCCGTTATAGTTAAAGATGAAACTATCATTTACAATGTTGATCCAGTTGTGCCTACCACTTATACTGAGAAACCTCCTTTTCCCGTTAGGATTAAGGAACATGCTAAAGCTACAACATGGTTAATAAAAGTAATACTAGAGCACCTAGACCCTTTGAACAAATTAATGTTGAACCTAATATTGCAATGGTTAAAGATCTCTTGGTTGATAATATTGATGGGCATGTTATTTATTTTTTCAATGGTGCTGCTAGAATTGCCAAACCCGTTAGAAATGGAAGCAATAAGCTAGATAAGAATAAACCCATAGTGGGCATGCCTATTGCTTCTGTTAAGATTGCAGATCATTGCTATCATGGTTTATGTGATATGGGTGCTAGTGTCAGTGCTATTCCGTTTACTCTATATCAAGAAATTATGAATGATATTGCACGTGCTGAGATTGAACATATTGATGTCACTATTAAGCTAGCAAATAGTGATACTATTACACCGCTTGGGATTGTTTGAGATGTTGATGTTTTGTGTGGTAAGATCAAATACCATGCTGATTTCTTAGTACTTGGTTCAGAAAAAGATAATTTTTGTCCCATCATATTTGGTGAACCTTTCTTGAATACCGTTAATGCTAAAATTTATTGTGTTAAAGAGAAGGTTAGAGCTAAATTTGGTGATGTATCTCATGAGTTCAATTTCTCTAAGTTTAATAGACAACCACGTGAAAAAGAATTGTCTAGTAAAGATGAAATTATTGGTCTTGCTTCTATTTTTGTTCCTCCTACCGATCCCTTGTCACAATATTTGCTAGACCATGAAAATGATATGCATATGAATGAAAGGAATGAAATAGATGACATATTTTTGAAACAAGTACCTATCCTTAAACATAACTTGCTTGTTGAAACTCTTGGGGACCCTCTTCCACCTTCGTGTTCAAATTGAAAGAATTACCTGATACATTGAAATATGCTTATCTTGATGAGAAGAAGATATATCCTGTTATTGTTAGTGCTAATAATTCAGAGCATGAAGAAAAGAGATTACTAAAAACTCTGAAGAAGCACCGTGTTGCTATTGGATATACTCTTGATGATCTTAAGGGCATGAGTCCCACTCTATGTTAGCACACGATTAATATGGAGCCTGATGCTAAGCCAGATGTTGCTCATCAATGATGATTGAGTTCTAAGATGAAGGATGTGGTAAGAACTAAAATATTAAAGCTTCTAGAGGCAGGTATAATCTATCCCATAGCTGATAGTAGATGGGTAAGCCCTGTTCATTGTGTACCTAAGAAAGGAGGCATCACCGTTGTTCCAAATGATAAAAATGAACTTATCCCACAAAGAATTGCAACTGGTTATAGGATGGTAATTGATTTCAGGAAATTAAACAAAGCTACTAGAAAACACCATTACCCCTCGCCTTTTATTGATCAAATCTTAGAAAGATTGTCTAACCATACACACTTTTGTTTCCCTGATGGATATTCTGGTTTTTCTGAAATACCTGTGTCAAAAGAAGATCAATAGAAAACTACATTTACTTGTCCTTTTGGAACTTATGCTTATAGATGTATGCCTTTTGGTTTATGTAATGCACATGCTGCCTTTCAAAGATGTATGACTGGTATATTATCTGATTATTGTGAAAAGATTGTTGAGGTATTCATGGATGATTTTTCCGTGTATGGGACTTCTTTTGATGATTGCTTAAGCAACCTTGATCGAGTTTTGCAGAGACGTGAAGAAACTAATCTTTTTTTGAATTGGGAGAAGTGCCACTTTATGGTAAATGTAGGTATTGTCCTTGGGCATAAAATTTCCGAATGAGGTATTGAGGTAGATAAAGCTAAAGTTGATGCAATTGAGAAAATGCCATGTCCTAAAGATATAAAAGGTATAAGAAGTTTTCTTGGTCATGCTGGTTTCCATAGAAGGTTTATAAAGACTTCTCTAAAATTTCTAGGCCTCTTACTAATCTTTTGCAAAAAGATGTTCCATTTGTTTTTGTTGATGATTGTGTAGAAGCCTTTGAAATAATTAAGAAAGCCTTAACCTCTGCGCCTATTGTTCAACCACCTGATTTGAATTTGCCTTTTGAAATTATGTGTGATGCTAGTGACTATTCTGTTGGTGCCGTTCTAGGATAAAGAGTTGATAAGAGATTGAATGTTATCCATTATGCTAGTAAAACTCTAGACAATTATCGGTGTATAAAATATGGGTATTTTATACCCTAACTTATGCACAGACAGTAGCAGCTCCCTTGCTGGCCAAGCCTTGCTGGAAATTATCAAGACAAAGATTCAAAGACCCAGTTGCGGAGCTACTCAAGAAAAGATCAAGACGAAGCATCAAATTCAACACTAAAGATGACCCTTGCCGGCAAGGTCGAGCCGGCAAGGTGAAGGCCCGACAAGCTCCGTGCCGGCAAGCTCTCGCTAGCTACCAGCGCTCCACCTCATCTTGCAGCTAGTCGCTAATCCGTGATGTGTCAAGCCCATAGGCAGTTAGGTGAGATTTGTCGGTCATGTGTGAGCATGCTGTAAGAAGATTTACCTTTAATGACACCCATCTAGAAGGCGTGTCAAGCAAATAAGAGATAGCTGGGCGAGCGGTGCAGAAACCTTGCCGGGGCTCCTCCTTCACATGACTCCTAACGTAGCATTTAATGCCTTTGTCCTAAACTGGAAGAGTTAGGTATGATAGCACTATTTGCTATCTAATCGATATGTAATGACTGTTTTTTCTAGTGTGGTGACCCCTTGAGATATAAAAGGAGGGCCATGGCAATGTTTATAGGGATCGAACCTTTGCACAACTTGCATGCGTAGCTGCTCTCTCTCTCTCTCTCTCTCTCTCTCTCTCTCTCTCTCTCTCTCTGCACGGGGGAGCACTCCTTGTTCTTGTGCTCATACACATCCAATACATAAAATCAGGAGTAGGGTTTTATACCTCACGGTGGCCCAAACCTGGGTAAAAACCTTTGCGTTCTCTGCTGATTCTACTCTTTGTGCTTGTGCATTCCCCTAGTCGAACCGCAAAAGGGGCTAGATGGCCCCATAGATGGTCGTACGCACGACATCTTTGGCACGCCAGGTAGGGGGAATCACTTACATGAACCTAAATCAGCAGATTGCGCGTCGATTTCATCAGCCTCATCACCTTTTTCATCATTGATGGCCCCCAAGAAGAAGGGCATCATGATGACAAATCCTTCCACTTCCAGAGTTCCTTTGCATGTATCCGCAAGCGGCGCAGCCAATGCGGGCGGTGCAAACAGTATGGTTGGTGCGGCCGTGCAGGCGGTGCAGTCGTTG
The DNA here is from genome assembly GCA_036873465.1 of Thinopyrum obtusiflorum. Taxonomy (NCBI): domain Eukaryota; kingdom Viridiplantae; phylum Streptophyta; class Magnoliopsida; order Poales; family Poaceae; genus Thinopyrum; species Thinopyrum obtusiflorum. The sequence goes on from JAAAWM010009993.1 coordinate 9,439, forward strand.
TGCCAACCGTGGCTGGAGCGGGAGGCGGAGGCACTGGAGGCGGTCAACTTCCTTGACCCTCTGGTGAAAATAGTCACAACAACACGGGCGGTGCATACGGACAACTCCCACCTCCTCGACGCATAGGCAAGCGCAGTCACTAGAGCGATAATGCCCGATCTTGCGCAAGCCAAGATCTTCCTACTGCAGCGGCCAGAGATGCAGCATCAAGACACACACCACGACCATCACGACATGGGTGGGATGTGACCCCGAGCGGTGCTGTTGATCACAGACAGCAGCGTCCGCATGACAAGATGCCTAATGATCAAGTCCAAGATCCCCGGGCACCTCTTCCGCCACGCCAACCTACGGTTGCGCCTGAGCCATGGCGGCAAGATGGCAATGGCGCTCATGCTGGCTCTGCCAGAAGTCGAGCGATGTCGCGTTCTTCACTTCTGACCATACCAACAACAACAGCGGAGGCAATGGTGCAAGCCCAGATGCTGCTGAACTTTCCTCTGATGGCAAACAAGATAGATGAGTTGAGAGCCACCATCCAGAGCTTAATTGGATATGCTGAGTCGAGCAAGTCACAGCAAGTGGAGCCCTCACGGCGTTCGCGAACAGCACCAGTAGCTCAAACTGGTGGCCATGTTGAAGGAGCTGCACCAATGGTACAATCACCTCCACGGCAACAGCTTCAACAGCAGCAACCTCAGAAGCCGCGGCAAACACAGAGAACTGCGGAGCCCGACGAGATGTCGACAGCCTCTTCAGATCCACAAGCACGGCAAGATCAGCGGCAAGTGTTGCAAGACAGGTGGGTAGAGGATGTCCGCACCACCATCGAACAACGCCGAGAAGTGCACTGTCAATCTGAGGCGCACAATGGTCCAGTTGTTGATGAGCCCGCACCCGATGTTGGGAGGTATCTACCTTACGAGGTTGGATGCCCAACTTTTACTCGTGAGTTGCGGCAAGTCTGCTGCCCGTATGTCCGGGCCTTCAGGCCATAAGTACCAGAGAAGTACGATCGCAAGATGAACCCAATAGAATTCTTGGCCATCCACATGATCGCCTTGCAAGCTGCCGGGGGAAGAGATGAAAAGATCCTCGCCAATTACTTTCCTTTGGTGCTCAAGCCCAATGTGAGGTCTTGGTTGATGAATTTTCTAGAAAATTTCATTTCCTCATGGTCATATTTGTGCAACGAGTTTGTTGGTGCTTTCACCGGAGGCCACAAGCCCCTGGACAGCCCAGCGACCTGTAAGTGATCCCGTAGAGTGTAGGATCGAAAGTAGGTCTAGAGGGGGGGTGATTAGACTACTTGACCAAATAAAAATCTAACATTTTCCCAATTTTAGTTGTGGGCAGCTTTTAGCAATTTAGCACGAGTCAAGTAATCAACCTACACATGCAATTCTAGGAGTGTAGCAGCAGAAAGTAAAACATTGCTTATGAAGGTAAAGGGAAGGGTTTGGAGAGTGCAAACACAAAGATGACACAGAGATTTTTTGCGTAGTTCCGATAGGTGGTGCTATAGTACATCCACGTTGATGGAGACTTCAACCCACGAAGGGTAATGATTGCGCTAGTCCATGGAGGGCACCACCCACGAAGGGTCCATGAAGAAGCAACCTTGTCTATCCCACCATGGCCATCACCCACGAAGGACTTGCCTCACTCGGGTAGATCTTCACGAAGTAGGCGATCTCCTTGCCCTTACAAACTTCTTGGTTCAACTCCACAATATTGTCGAAGGCTCCCAAGCGACACCTAACCAATCTAGGAGACACCACTCTCCAAAAGGTAATAGATGGTGTGTTGATGATGAAATCCTTGCTCTTGTGCTTCACATGATAGTCTCACCGACACTCAACTCTCTCTCACAGATTTGGATATGGTGGAAAGATGATTTGAGTGGAAAGCAATTTGGGGAAGGCTAGAAATCAAGATTCTTGTGGTTGGATTTGAATGTCTTGATCTCAACACATGCGTAGGTGGTTCTTTCTCAGAAAATGTAGGCTAGAAGTGTAGGCACGTTCTGATGGATCTCTCACAAATGGAGAAGGGGTGGAGGGGCATATATAGCCTCCACACAAAATCCAACCGTTATACACGTTTGACCCAACTCAGTCAGACCGAATAGAAGAACTCGGTGAGACCGATTTAGTTCAAAATGTGAACGTTAGGAATCTCGATGGGACCGACTGGAACAACTCGGTGGGACCAATTGCTAGGGTTAGGGAAAAACCTCATCTCGATGAAGCCGATTTCTTGAACTCGGTGAGACCGATTTCACCAAAGAGCAAACAGAGAGTTGGTCAAGCAAACTCGGTGGGACCGATTGCACATTTTGGTGAGACCGAAATAATTGCAATAGGCAACAGAGAGTTTGCAGCCCCATCTCGGTGAGACCGAGATCTGTATCGGTGTGACCGAGGAGTTAGGGTTTCTGGCAGTGACTAGGTCAAGTGAACTCGGTGGCGCCAGATAGATCAAATCGGTGGGGCCGAGTTTGACTTTGAGTTTTGGTCATATGTGGAAATGAGAAAGTGGTTGGGGGCTTTGGTGCGTTATCACTAAGCACTTTGAGCAAGTAGACCATTAAGCAACACCTCATCCCCTTTTAATAGTATTGGCTTTCCTATGAACTCAATGTGATCTTGGATCACTAAAATATAAATAGTCTTGAGCTTTTGCCAATATGTGTCCTTAGCATTTTGGGGGGTCCACATCTCTAGTCCATGCCATGGCAATCATTGAACTTTCTAAAATATTTAACTTGAATGGATATTAGTTCAATGAGCTATATGTTGTTATGAATTACCAAAACCACCCGGGGATTAGTTGCACTTTCACAGAGAGAAGGTGAAAATATGCACAGATATATACAGCGATTCAGCCGTGTACACCATAATATTCCATATGTACACCCGATAGTTGTGATTGCTGTGTTTCACACGGACGTGCACAATCGAAAGATGCGGGAAAAGATGAACGTCCGGTTGCCAAAGACCGTCAACGAGCTCTATACGTTGGTGGACAATGTGCACGTGCTGAGGAGGGGAGAAGACTTCTAAGGGATAATGCCGACGCCAAAGTTGATTCTGAGGATGACACCACCGCCACCCTGAATAAGAAAAGCCAGAATCACGACAGAAAGTGCAAAGGCAAGCCAATTATGACCAAAGCATGACATTCAGTGGGGAATTAAATTACAGAATAGAGAAGATTGTGTTTGATGTTGTCAAGATTCCCTTGCTGTTTAATGGAATTCTTGGTCGCCTAGCTTTGGCTAAGTTTATGGCAGCATCCCACTATGCCTAGAACACGTTGAAGATGCCAGGGCCAATGGGTGTCATTTCCATCAATTCAGATAAGAATGATGCAGTCATATGCGTTGACAAGGGTTATAGAGAAGCAGTTGCTGCAGAGGTCGCCAGGGCGCCAGCTCCCGCTAAGAAGAAGAAAAACAAGAAGTCCAGTAAGACCTCTGACAATAATTCTGTGAAGTGCACCTCATCGGAGTGCTGCGCACCCATTGAATACTTGCCAGAGTGCTCTACCGGCAAGAAATCCAAGGCCACTCCACCAGCAACGAAGAGGGTGCTGGTGAAGGAGCATGGCACCGGCGGTACCTTCACCATCAGTTCCACCGTTGACATCAAATAGGAAAGCACGCTCATTGCCTTATTGTGGGCGAATGTTGATGTGTTTGCATGGCAACCAACTGACATCCCCGATGTTCCTAGGGAGGTAATTGAGCACCACCTTGCTGTTTGTCCCCACGCTTGGCCCATCAAGCAGAAGGTCAGGAAGCAGGCTTTGGAGCAGCAACAGTTCATTGTCAAGGAAATAAACAAAGTTGAAGCAGCAAGTTTGGATAGAGGTGTACTACATCCAACTCGGTTGGCAAATCCAGTTGTGGTGCGCAAAGCAAATGGAAAGCGGAGACTTTGTATTCACTACATTGATCTTAATAAAGCATGTCCAAAGGATCCTTTCCCTTTGCCGTGCATTGATAAAATTGTAGACTCTACCGCCGGCTATGATTTACTCTTTTTCCTTGATGCATATTCTGGATACCATCAGATATTCATGGCCAAGGAGGATGAGGAGTAAACCACATTTATTACTCCATGTGGCACATACTGCTTTGTGCGTATGCCTTTTGGATTATAGAGTGCTGGTTCAACATTTGCAAGAGCAGTCCTGATTGGGTTTGAGCCCCAGATGCACAGGAATGTGGAAGCATATATGGGTGATATAGTGGTCAAGACCAAGGACAAATCAATCCTAATTGAAGACTTAGAAGAAACATTTGCAAATTTTCGCAAGATCAATTTGAAGCTCAACCCCGAGAAGTGTGTATTTGGCGTGCCATTCGGCAAGCTTCTCGGGTTCTTTGTATCTCAAAAAGGAATTGAAGCAAATCCTGACAAGATCAAAGTAGTTGAGCATATTCAAGTACCAAAAAGCGTCAAGGATGTGCAGCATCTTCCCGGCTGTATTGCTGCCTTAAGTAAGTTCATTTCAAAATCTGCTTAGCGCGCCTTGCCGTTTTTCAAGATATCAAAAAAGTCATGTCTAAGAAATGGACTCCGGAAGCGGAGACCACACTGCAGGATTTGAAAATATACCTGTCCTCCGCACCAATACTAGTTGCGCCTAAACCACAAGAACCGTTGCTGCTATATCTTGCGGCAACAAACCAAGTGGTCAGTGTTGCACTAGTGGCGCAGAGGGAAGCTGATGATGAGGAAGCAACAGCTGCAAGCCCATCTAGCGACAAGCCGGAACCTTCTCCGGCATGGTCTGGTGCTGACAAATCAGAAACATCGCAAGCAAATGAAGCCAATCAACAAGTGGTGCAAAAGAAGAAGGTGGTGCAGTGACCGATATTTTTTTTAGTTCCCTCTTGCCGGGGGCTAGATCAAGATACTCTGGGGTGCAAAAGTTGCTTTTCGGACTACTCATGGCTCCGAGAAAGTTGAGCCACTACTTCCAAGCACACGAGATTACAGTCGTCACTCGCTTTCCATTGCAGCACATTTTGAGAAATCTAGATGCAACTGGCAGGATAGTTGTTGGGGATATAACTACTAGGTATGACCCGCCCAGGAGGGTCTGGGTCATGCCATTGGCGACTTAAAGATGAAGAGGTCTGATAAGGTCCGAGAAAACATGAAGATGGCGGTTCATGGAACAAGCTTATTGAAGGCCCAAGACCCGCAGGCGACTCAAGGCCCGGAGGTGTGAACCGCCAGGCGATGACTTGTTCTGTAAGGCAAGCTTAGTTAGAAACCGAGCCGGTCATGTTTGTGTGAGCCGGCCGGGACTCTGCAAGCCGCCGGGCATCAACCTGTATACAAAGGGGTGACCCGGTGGCGGGTTAACTCAAGAAACAGACAATCGAGAACTAGGTCAAGCGTATTCGCTCCCTTGTAATCGAAACTCAAGCAATACAACTAGAAGCAGGACGTAGGATTTTACCTCGTTGAGAGGGGCCGAACCTGGGTAAACTCTCTGTGTCCTTTGTCCCGTTCAACCCCTTTAAGCTAACCTAGTGCCATGGCTCCACACCTAAGCCTTTCACTAGGGCATCTGCCCTGATAAAGCCACGATAGTTGGCGCCCACCGTGGGGCCAGCGCACGGTGGTTTTGAGTTCTTGAAGGAAGCTTCTCAGGGATCAAGGGATATGCCGTGGGCTGGATGACCAAGAGTCACCGCGAAAAAATCTACATCGACGACGCAGGCTGGGGTCCCGAGGCCGATTAAATCGAATACGGGTACCGGGTCCCCTTCGGCGGAAGCCACATCTTCATCGGCACGATCGGCAAGTCAGAGCCTAAGCCGGACACTTGCACCAACATCATCGAGACGGCTCGGCGCGCGCAACCCGCCAAGGTTCAAGCCACCGAGAAACACACTTTTCTTAGTTTTATTCAAGGAGCGGATCTTGAGGAAGGATCTGTATCTGGTGGAGAGACGGCCATCTACTCTGATGATGAGTCCTCAACTGGTGAGACCAATTCAATGTATCTAATTCAAGACGGGGGGCTTGGGGGCTATTCCAGTGGCGACAGTATTCCGGACACCTATGAGCCGCCGAACAAAGTCGCGATATTCATGGCCGGCACACAACCGGTGCTCAATGCAACAACTACTGTGGCTATGACTTCCGGTTCTACGGTGGAGGCGGCGGCCAGAGCGAGCGGCTCTGTGCGCCCGCCGGCTCAGGTTTTGTCCGAGCTCTTGGACGCCATGGCAACTCGATTAGCGACAGAGGTGACCCCGGTGACTCAAGCACATCATAAGGTGGATGTAGCAAAACTACGAGATGAGATAGCTCAAGCCAAAGATGAGATTAATGCTGAGAATGCTAGGATGGTGACAGAACGAGCCGCCCTGGATGCTGAGTCACAACAGATTCAAGCAGAAAATTTCTGGTTAAGCTTGGATCAGAATGCATCCAATGCCTTTCTGCGAAGGAGGCACCAGAGTCGTCTACCTTTGGAGTACGATGCGAGGAATCTTTTCAACACGCCTGGGGCCGGACCAAGTAATCCGCCTGAGGCAACCCGGGCTGTCGAGGCGCCCGTGACCGGGGCGATGGCTCGACCACGTGTCATAGACGTGCCACGTTTGAATTTAACCCCGCCTCAGCAGGTGCCCACACCGCCGGGTCATTATTCTAACCCTCTGGATAACATGATTGCTGCGGCGTCATGGCTGGCGGCTCTCCCGGTGCAAGGCGAGTCTCCCGTGGCAGTTGAGGCGCAGAAGGCCGTGGAACTTCTTGAAACCGCGGTAGCTCAACAAGCGGCGTACTCATATAGCCGTGAGTAGATTCATTCAATCCCACGCCATAGCCGAAGTTATAGCCGACGCATTGAGTCGTCGGCGGTTTCGAGCAGTGAGCGGCACCGTAACCAGCCCCGTGGGCATGACCCGCCACACGCTGATAACAATGCTTAGGTTTTGGTGGACTAGGCCAGGGCATGTCCGGAGGCTGAGCTAGCGGCTCAGTTAGCGGCTCATCAGCAACCTCAGCATAACCCGTCGGTGTCTGTAGAAGCTGGGATGACTTCTAGGACCGTGGGTGTGCCGTGTCTAGTGCAGGCTTTGCGTAATGAGCGTCTACCCAAGGATTTTAAGGGCCCCTACAAGGTGCCCAATTACACAGCGGATCAACCCCCAGTGGCTTGGATTGAGAGCTATGAGCTGGCCATGGAAATGTTGGACGTCAATGACGCTATGTGCGCTAAGTATTTCACCATGATCTTGGATGGGCCAGCTCGCACCTAGCTAAAGGGATTCCCCCCTAGCTCCATCAGATCATGGGCTGAATTGAAGACGCGCTTTATTCAGAATTTCAAGGACACATGCAAGTAGCCTCTGTCGATTCTTGATTTAGACACTTGTATCCAGAGGGAGGATGAGTCAACCGCCCATGGGGTATGCCTAATCTCGGCCATTATCCACTCATAGGAAAGCATCAACGCTGGCTCAGCCATCCTAATTTTGGAGAAAAATTGCCAGTTCATTCCTCTCAAACAGAAGCTGGGGTGACTCAAACGCCACTTCAATGACATGGGAGAGCTCATGGCAGCTCTCATCAAATATGCCGACTCTGATTACACTAAAGACCCTGAGTCTGATGAGGAGAAGTCTGGCAAGGGGAAGAAGAGCGGTAATAGAAAGGGACAGCAGCACAATGCGGTGGGTCAGAACCAAGGCAATAACGGTAAGCGCAAGCAAGCTGACGGCAGTTCAGATTTTGTGGCTAATACTAACACGCAGAGTAACAATCGGCATCATAAAGGGAAATCATCAATGCCCCGGTTTGGCGGGCCCAAGTTCAACCTTGAAGCAATAGTGAATTAGCCTTGCCCAAAGCATGATTCTCAAGACAAGCTAGCTACTCATCTATGGAAAGATTGTACCATCATGAAAGAGCTTAGAATTTCTGGCTTTTAACAGGACCTTCATGGCCCGAATGGAGGGTCAGGGTCCGGCTCTCACGGGCCCGGCTTTGGAGGTGGTGGCTCAAACTCTGGATTTCAAGGCCAAGGCAATCAAGGCAGTTTTAATCAGCAGCCCAGTCAAGGTAATCAGCAGCAGCAGTCCGGCTATTAGAGTAATCCAAAGTAGCTGAATAGTGGCCAATATCATGTTTATACCACGAGTTTATGCAAGCGAGACCAGAAGGTTCATAAACGAGCGGTGAGCGCGGTTGAGCCGGCAGTTCCTCGATACTTGTGATGGTCAGAGCAGCCCATTGTATGGAGCCATGAGGATCACCCGCCCCGGGTTGACAACCCGGGTCAGCTGGCATTGGTGGTTGCTCCTCAGGTTGGAGGATACAAGTTAACGAAGGTGCTTATGGACGGGGGCAGCAGTATCAATATCCTTTATTATGATACTTTTCGCCGTGTGAATTTGACTGACAAAGATCTTAAGACGTCTCCTACCATTTTTCATGAGGTGGTTCCTGGTAAGTCAGGATATTCGGTGGGTAAGATAGCCTTGGAAGTGGCTTTTGGCAATGAGCATGACTATAGGGCTGAAACATTGACTTTTGAGGTGGTCAAGATCAAGAGCCCTTATCACGCTTTGTTTGGACGGCCGGATTATGCCAAATTTATGGCACGACCTTGTTATGTTTATCTGCAGCTTAAAATGCTGGGTTATAAGGGTACCATCACGGTGCATGGTGATTGGAAGATAGCTTTGGAATGTGAAGAGGGCGATGCTGCCTATGCTGTGTCTGTTTGTGCAACAGCGGAGTTGAAGTTTTACAAAGATAATGTTAACCCGGCGGATATGACCCCCTTGAAGAAGCCAACCACAGAGCATGACCCTTTGTTGAAGTTTAAGTCGGCAGATGACACCAAGCAGGTCGATTTTGTCCCTGGCGATTCGTCTAAACAATTCATTATCAGTGCAAATATGGATCCAAAATAGGAAAGCGCGCTCATCGAGTTCATCTATGAGAACCGGGACATCTTCTCATGGAAGCCTTCAGACATGCCAGGTATACTGAGGGAACTCGCTGAGCACACTCTCAATATCGATCCAAAGTTTAAACCGGTCAAGCAATTCCTTCGTCGTTTTAATGAAGCAAGGCGCAAGGCCATTGGAGAAGAGGTGGCCCGGCTCTTGGTGGCTGGGTTTATTGTTGAAGTTTTTCATCCTGAATGGTTGGCCAACCCGGTGCTGGTACTTAAGAAAAACGGCACTTGGCGTATGTGTGTGGATTACACGGACCTTAACAAGGCATGTCCGGCTGATCCTTTTGCTCTCCCTCGTATTGACCAGATCATTGATGCTACGGCGGGTTGTGAGCGTTTGAGTTTTTTAGATGCTTATTCTGGTTATCATCAGATCAAGATGGCAGTTAAGGACCAGGAGAAGACACCTTTCATCACTCCCTTTGGAGCCTTCTGCTATGTGTCTATGCCATTTGGGCTCAAGAGTGCCCAGGCAACTTATCAGCGTTGTGTTCAGAATTGCCTCCACAGCCAGATTGGACACAATGTTCATGCTTATGTGGATGATATCGTTGTGAAATCCAGGAAGAAGGAGACCTTGTTAGATGATTTGAAGGAGTCCTTTGACAACCTTCGGATCTACAAGATGATGCTTAACCCGACCAAATGTGTCTTTGGTGTGCTAGCAGGCAAGCTCTTGGATTTTTTGGTCTTTGAGAGAGGTATTGAAGCTAACCCGGAGAAAATCAAGGCTATCACTTCTTTGGCTAAACCGGCATGTATTAACGACGTCCAGCGTTCGGCGGGTCATATTGCTCTATACCAGATGATGCCGGTCTAGCCAAAGGAGAAAAAGCTCTATTTATAAGCCGCCTAGGAGAAAAGGCTATTCCTCTTAACCAGATGATGAAGAAAACATACCGCTTTGTCTGGAGTGATGCTGCCAATTAGGCATTCGAGGCACTTAAAAAATAGTTGGCTGAGCCGCCAGTTCTGCAGCTCTTATTGATAAGGAGCCCTTGCTTTTATATGTGGCTGCTAACAGCAGAGCTGTTAGTGTAGCGGTTGTTGTGGAGAGGAAGGAATCAGGCAAGGAATATCCGGTTCAAAGGTTAGTTTACTATGTCAGTGAGGTATTAATTGAATCTAAGCAGAGGTACCCACATTGGCAGAAGCTAGTTTATGGAGTGTTCATGGCTAGTCGCAAGTTGAAGCATTATTTCCATGGTCATCCCATTACTGTGGTCAGTTCTGCTCCTCTAGGGGATATTATTCAAAACAGAGAAGCTACAGGCCGGGTGGCCAAGTGGGCCATTGAGCTTGGACCCCATGGTTTGAAATATATGCCTCGGACAGCCATCAAGTCTAAGGCACTTGTGGATTTCATCAATGACTAGACAGAGTTACAGATGCCTGAGGAAAAGCCTGATAATACGTATTGGACTATTCATTTTGATGGATCCAGGCAGTTAGAAGGCTCGGGGGCTGGAGTTATTTTGACTTCTCCACGAGGTGACAGATTTTGTTATGTTTTAAGGTTGATGTTCCCTTGTACTAACAATGCAGATGAATATGAGGCCTTACTCCATGGTCTTCGGATGGCCAAAGAGATGAACCTAAGCCGAGTCAGGTGTTTTGGCGATTCAGATTTGGTGGCTCAGCAAGTATCAGGAACTTGGGATTCCAAAGACCCACTCATGACGGCTTCTCGCCGGGCGGTTGATGGGATTGCTGGTCATTTCAAAGGTTATCAAGTGGAACATGTTGATCGTAGAAAAAACGAGGCGGCTGATGCTTTAAGCCGGCCAGGGTCTCAGCATAAGACAGTGCCACCTAATATTTTTCTTGATATACTGAATAATCCTTCAGTTAAATTGCCTACTGAAGAGGATATTGCTATCCCTGACTTGGAGGCACAGTTGGTGGCGGCTCTTCATGCTATTCCTGATTGGACAGTTCCGTATTTGGCTTATATGACCCGGGGTGAGTTACCTGAGGATGAAACTTTGGCCAGGCAAATAACCTAGCGGTCTAAGTCAATGACCATTGTTAATGGATAGTTACACCGATGCAGTGTCACATGGGTGTTTCAGCGCAGTATTTCTCGTGAGGAGGGTCGTGAGATTCGAAGAGAGATTCATGAAGGAGATTGTGGCCATCATGCCAGCTCTAAGTCTCTCATGGCTAAGGCTTTTCGTCATGGGTTTTATTGGCTACCGACTCCTGCTGATGCAGAAGGTCTGGTTAGCAAGTGCGACGGCTGTCAGAAATTTTCCAGACAAGCTCATGTGCCGGCTCAAGAATTGAGGATGATTCCAATCACTTGGCCGTTTGCAGTCTGGGGGCTGGATATGGTTGGACCTTTCAAGAGATCCAAGGACAAAAAGACCCACCTTTTGGTGGCGGTTGACAAGTTTACAAAGTGGGTTGAGGCAGAGCCGGTCAGCAAGTGTGTTGCGGCAACAACGGTTCAATTCATTAAAAAGGTGATTTTCCATTTTGGCTACCCTCATAGCATCATAACTGATAATGGTACTAATATGTCTAAGGGTGCTATGAAAGAATTTTGTCAACGAGAGCATATTTGTCTTGACGTTTCATCAATGGCTCACCCCCGGTCCAATGGTCAAGCTGAAAGGGCCAATCAAGAAATCTTGAGAGGCATAAAGCCCCGACTTAAGGTCCCTTTGCAGAGGACACCGGTTGTTGGGTTGAGGAGTTACCCTCAGTGCTTTGGAGTATCAATACTACCCCCAACAGATCCACGGGTTATACGCCGTTCTTGATGGTTTACGGAGTAGAGGCGGTTCTTCCCAGTGACATCCGTCACGACTCGCCCCGTGTGGTGGCTTATGTTGAAGCTGATAACGAAAAAGCACGGCAGGATGATCTCGACCTCCTGGATGAGGAGCGTGACCATGCGGTGGCTCGTTCGGCGATTTACCAGCAAGATCTGTGTTGTTATCATAGTCGTCAGGTTAAAACCCGAACCTTTCAAGAAGGTGACTTGGTGCTCCGGCTCATCCGAGATCAAACAGAGATGCACAAGTTATCCCCACCTTGGGAAGGGCCTTTTCTGGTCAGCAAAAACCTGAACAACGGGTCATACTACCTCATTGATATTTGAGACCACAAGGACTCACGCACATCAGAGGAGGAGAACCATCGGCCTTGGAACATTGCCCATCTTCGGCCTTATTACACTTGAGCCACCGGCTCTTGTGTTGTACATACTTTCATCAATGTATATATTATGATCAGTATAATAAAGCCGGCATCCCTGATAATTCAGGGCCTCTGTCGTTTCATTTTTGAGTATCTGAGTCTTTATTTATTAATTCATAAGATCACTTGGGGGCTTCCTGCTCAATGAGCACATCTGTGCTTACCTTCTTGATCCGGCTTACACGCCCTGTTACAAATCACTTGGGAGCTTCCTGCCCAAATTAAAGGTTACCAAAGAGAACTTGTTGCAGTGCGCAGTTCAAACATAGGTATCCTGCCTTGAGGGCTCATTATAGGTCACTTGGGGGCTTCCTGTTCAATGAACATAGCTATACTTACCCTCTTGATCGGCTTGTATGCCAGGTGTAAACACCAAATTCTGGGTTATCCTGCCTGTATGTCCTTGTCACTCTGCCCAGGTAATCCTGGAATGACCTGCCATACTCTTAACAGTCAATCTTTTAATAAAGACCCTGAACTTGTCGAGGTTAAAACGGCAGTTGGTCATGTGAGGGCCGGCTTACGGGTTTGAATGAAGGATTAACTCCGTGGTTGTGCGGCCCATGAAAGCACTTCAACATTTTGGCTTGGCGGCCTATGAAAGCCTTGTTTTTTCTGATTTGTTCTTTTCTCTGAACACTTTTTTGGATCCATATCCTTGCTCCATATTAAACATATGGTTTAAAACAATTGAGGCCATGTAGCCTTAATTTTTATGACTCATATTTGAGCATATTTGGGGTTTGATAACCTGTCCTGGCTTTGGATGTTAAGTCGCCAGTATACTTTGATTGCACAATTGGAATTATGCACTATAAGTCTTTGGGCTGTCACCCTCACTGGATATGGCGATGTAAGCCGGCAGCATGGACCAATTTCACAGGTATGTTTTTACTTGTTATATGAATATGCGAGGTTTGATAACCCGCCCTGGTTATAGACTTTAAGTCGCCAGAACATATTATATTGGATGTTATGACCCGCCCTGGTGTAAACCGCCAGGGCATATGTTGTTCATTATGTGTCCAGGAACATTGCAAAATAGTATAATATTCCTTGCAAACTTATCAAAGGCACATAGAAAATGCATCAGCAGTTTTAAGGCTAAAACATGCACGATGGTATGACAGATCATTCTTTTCACTAGCCTATTACACGGCTTTTCAAGCCCAAATGATTAAGAGTTTTTTGAAGAAGAAATGCCGTGCTGCAGTTTGAGAGCCGGCCAGTGGATCAGATGTCCTGGTCTTGGTGAGTTGAAGCTTCCGGGTCATCCTGCGCTGATTCTTCTTCCTCTCCCTCCAATGTCTGGAAGTCAGGCGATGTCCAGTCGATGCCGGTTAAATCTCTGAATTCAGCCTCATCATCTATAAGATCAGACGGATCGACATCAGGAGCGAAGGTGTGCTTACATATCGGTGGAACGAGCTCTACGATCTCGTATGCCGACGCTTTCACTTTTGCATTCTCTTTGGTGTAAGCCGACTGATACTTCGATAAATCAGTTTCTTCGGCGAACTTGGTCACCAACGGATGCATCTCCTTTACACATTTGGTAAAGTCGTTGGCATCAAAGGGAGTCCCATCCTCTTTCTAGCTTGGACAACCAGTTGCCAGCTCCTCCGGGTCTACCTCCGCCTACCATGCTTTGGCCCGGCTCAAAGTAGTGATGGCGCCGTCTCGTGCTACGGATCGCTTGATTTCTTCAATCCTTTTGGGCATGACAGGTAGCTTATCCAAAACATCCTGGAGAAGTGAAGGTGGATGTTTGTTATGCGAGATAACTGCTAAGGATCACTGCGTGCCTGTGTACAGCTGCTCCACCAGTGTGTAAACCACCTTCAGCTTCACCAGCATGTCTTTGCCAAGATTAGAACTTCTGGGGCCTGTAGGCGGAACACATGATAAGTCGCCAGGTGGCTTATAGTAAATTACTAAGACAAAATTGTAGTGCAAAGTTACTTACCGAAGATGGCAGCTATCATTTGATTCACATGTCGTTTTAAACCGGATAACTCTTCAGTCACCGGTTTAAGGGCAGCTTCAGCATCTTCAGCTCTTTTCAGAAGAGCTGTTTTTTTAGTCTCCCAGCCGGCTCTTTGCGTGTCAAAGTTTGTCTTCAGCTTTTCTGAGATCTCTAATGCGGTTTTTAGTTCAGATTTGGTCTTGGATGTTTCTGATTGTTGCAAGGTGATGTTTTCTGCAAATCTACCACCTAAGATTCCTTCATGTTTAGCTCAGCCTGCAAGGATATATCAAGCAGCATTCAGGGTTTATAATGCTCATTCCATTGAAGTCCCGAGAACATTACAAGAAATCTACTTGGCACTTGGGGGCTAATGTACATTGCTCTTTTTTAAGGCAAATCTTTAATGACCCGGCTAGATTCTTCAAATTAAGCTGGTTCATCGGGGCTATATATTTGGATTTCTTCACAAGCATGATGATAAGTCTTGGCTTAGATATTCAACTTAAGCCGGCCCTCGGGGGCTACTCATTTGGGTCTAATGCAGATAGAATAATTTCGAAGGATTTCACGATGGATATCATTTAAGTCTACATCATTCTCAAGTTTTTTGCATCCTATAGACTTGGCGGCTGACATATATATGTTTATATGAGAAGGGTTTAGGTGGTTACCTCAAATCGCTCTTTCATCAAATTGACTAAACAGGCCTCCATGTCTCGGCTGGAATGAAGGCGGTTTATGTATCCTAAATAGATCTCACTGGCGCTGAAGCTGACGTAGCTTTCCAAGTCCAATTTCCATTTGCCTTTGTCAGCAGCTGGAAATTCTTCTTTGGCACTGTGCTTTGATAGAACAGTGGGATGGCCCGGTTCAGTGTAACTAGTCCTCGTGATTATAACATCTTCAGCCTGTTCAGTAGGCTTGATGGTGATTGGTGGTTCAGTACGGGGCGGGTCAACGCCCATGGGATCTACCACGGCTTCATGAGCTTCTGGTGGCGGGTCATCAGCAGTAGCCACTGGAGTTTGTTGAGAGGCTTCAGAGGTGGGCAGTCTTGCCGGATCAGCAGCCTTAGGTTCCTCGGCCGGTTTGTTTACCTTCAACTTCTTGCTGGGTTTGGCTATGCCACTGAAAGTAAGACATATAAGGATATCAGTACATTATTATACAAGTGTTGAAGCAGAAAAGTTTAGCATACTCACCAAAGAGCAAGTTTGAAGGGAGGAATTTGGATTCTAGTAGAGTCGCCAGAAGATGAATGAGAAGTTCCCTGATAATTTGAGTCGGACGGATTAAGTGGTTGACGGATAAGACCTGCCTTAGGAATGGAGAGGGTTGAAATTTGTAGCACCTCATTCCGGCGTTTCCGAGGAGCCGGCGTGTTGGGTAAGCCGGAGGAGAGATTGCCGCCACCGCTGTTCTGGGTTGTGCAGCGAACTTCATGCTGTTGTTTCTTCAAAATAAAGTTGGATCCAGGTAAGCTAAAGGGTGAGAAAACCTTACTTTCCGGCTCGCTTGTCGAACTTTCTGCCTTGGCAGAGGTTCTGAGTCAGAGGAAAGGATAGTTACCTCTTCACCATCTGCATGGCTGGCCTCCGCGTCATCCTGATAGCAATCAGTGTCAATAAGGTATATAAAAAATGAGCTAAGGGAGTCAAGTTCTACCTCTGACTCATCATCCAGAGTGAACGGGTCAATCGCATCTTCCTTCTTCTTGGCAGGTTTTTTGGGAGCCCTGGTCTTTGTCCTGACCTGCTTGCCTGGCTTGTCCTGGAGTTTTCTGTTCCAAAAGGGGGAGTCAACTTGCAGAAATCAAATAATAATGAGAAGACAGATTAAGAGATAATGAGTAAGTTTAAAATTGCTCAACAATACTTACAGCTGGAGGCTTGTTAAAGGTACAGAAGGGATTCAACCCCGTTTTGCTACAAGTCGTGAAGCTCTCGTTAGGCACTGTTTTGGTCATCCTGTTGATCGCATCATCATCTAATTGTAGTTGGCTGTGACGCTGTGGATCTTTGGCATCGCCGGTATATTCGCACATTAAGCCGTGCCGGCGGCTTAAGGTCAAAATTCTCAAGACACCCAGCACCGGACTAGATCAATTCCGGTCAACCCGTTGGCCATTAAGTCCCTTGTTTTTGAAAAGATGAGCATATATTTGGCCCGTTCTTCGGTGCTGATCCGGTATGGGAGGGGATGTCTTGAGCTAAGCCGGTTCTCATGGAAACCCGGCAGAGGATTTTCATCAGCCGGAGATGTGTCTTTACAGTAAAACCAAGTTTGGTTCCAGTCCTTCGGATGACTGGGAAGAGCGGCAGCAGGGAAGACAACTTCTTTCCGTCTATGAATGGAAATTCCACCAAGTTCTAAGTTGGGGCCATCCGTGAACTCAGTTTGGTGGTTCGGGTAATAAAATTATCTGAACTAGTCCATAGTGGGTTCTTCTTGGAGGTATACTTCGCAAAAGACTTGGAAGTTGCAGATATTGGAAACGAAATTGGGTCCAATGTCTTGAGGGTGGAGTTGAAAGAAATGCAACACATCACGAAATTTTTTTGAGCCGGGTGGGGTAAAGCCCCGGAGCATATGATCAGCAAAGACTATGACATCGCCTTCCTTTAGGGTGGGTATAGCCTCATTCCCCGGAGCTCTCCAGTGAATAGTATATTTGGCGGCTAAGATGCCCACTTGAACATATTCTTTGAGAGATTGCTCCATCACAGTGGAGATGACCCAGTTGCATGAGGTGACAGTTTTAGTCATTTTGTTGATGAAAAGCCTAGAAAGGAAAATATTGCCAGACTAATGTTTTGCTGTTTAGCCGTCCAGTGATCAAAAAGCAAGGGCATTATGCAAGGCGAATTCGTATGCAGAGAATACGTGCTATAAAGGTTGGCATGATTAAACCGGAAGACAATGCCGTGTTATACAGATTCTAAACCTATACTGGCACCTTAAAGCGGGACTAATGGTGTTTGGCGGGTTACGGCCTATCATATAAGCCGCCCGCAAGGCCGCAGCTCACAAGTATCTGTAGACATATAAGTGAAATTTTGCTAAGTACTGAACAAACAGGTTCCACAGATCAATTCTATGATTTTGGATCTACAGCAGTTCAAAAACTAAAATAAATCTTAAACCTAAGGTTACGACAGTGGAAGAACTCATGTACTCAGATGGGATCTTGTACAGAAAGGGTACGTTCTGTGATTGGAAAGGGATGCTAAAACGACTACCGCACAACTTTAGTTTCATTTTCAGATCAAACTACGCGTTTTAAAGAGAAATATGAAGAATGGTGAAGAACACCGACGAACGACGGAAACCCTAATGCAGATCTGCTATGGGGAAAGGTGAGTACTTACTGACGCTGATGAACAACGGAGGTGCGCCGCAATTTTCTGGTCTGTTCAGGTCGATGCAACGGCTGGAGTTGGTGCTGTTGACAAAGGACGATGGTGGCGGAGCTCGGTTGCAGCAGAGTCGCGAGGAGAAAGAAGAAGATGTGAGGGCAGGGGTAAAAAGTGAAAAGAAGGGCCCCTGTCCCTATTTATAAGGAAATGAAAGGAAGGCATGCGCGAAAGCTGAGGAGGCAAAATGATTATGCTGGTAAAGAGGACGCCTCAATTTTCGAGAGGTTCATTAAGATAAAGATCCGTTGAGGTATCCCGGGCCTTGAGCAGAGTTAATACGCATGATGTCATGGCGGGATACAGAGGTTCTGTGATGTGACGTCATGGCTGGTTACAACGAATTGGTAAGGAATTGATAATGGAAGATTCTGCTAAGTCAAGTGATGAACATTGATGTGAACAAGTTCAAATCAACCTGGGGCCTAATGTTGGGGATATAACTACTAGGTATGACCCGCCCAGGAGGGGCCGAGTCATGCCATTGGCGACTTAAAGATGAAGAGGCCCGATAAGGTCTGGGAAAACATGAAGATGGCGGTTCATGGAACAAGCTTATTGAAGGCCCAAGACCCGGAGGCGACTCAAGGCCCCGAGGTGTGAACCGCCAGGCGATGACTTGTTCTGTAAGGCAAGCTTAGTTAGAAACCAAGCTGGTCACGTTTGTGTGAGCCGGCCGGGACTCTGCAAGCTGCCGGGCATCAACCTGTATATAAAGGGGTGATCCGGCGGCGGGTTAACTCAAGAAACAGACAATCGAGAACTAGGTAAAGCGTATTCGCTCCCTTGTAATCGAAACTCAAGCAATACAACTAGAAGCAGGACGTGGGATTTTACCTCGTTGAGTGGGGCCGAACTGGGTAAAATCTCTGTATCCTTTGTCCCGTTCAACCCCTTTAAGCTAACCTAGTGCGATGGCTCCACACCTAAGTCCTTTCACTAGGTCATCTGCCATGATAAAGCCACGACAATAGTGGAGTGGGCGTTGGAGTTGTCAGTCTTTGCACTCAAATTTGAAAGCACTTCAACTATTCAAAGCAGGCCTTGGCGGAGTTAATTGCAGAATGGACGCCAACACAAGATGAAGAAATTCAAGAATCAGTTCTCCCCGGCAAAGAAACAGCTAAAGAATGGATCATGTACTTTGACAACGCTTTCTCGCTGCAAGGCGTTAGTGCCAGAGTACTGCTTGTCGCACCCACCGGGGAGAACCTCAAGTATGTGATCCAAATGCACTTTCCCATGGAGAAAGCAACCAACAACACTATAGAGTATGAAGGGCTCCTTGCCGGTCTTAGGATCGCAGTGGATTTAGGAATCATAAAATTGATGATCCATGGAGACTCGCAGCTTGTTGTGAAGCAAGAGAATACAGACTATTAGAGCCCGTCGATGGAAGCATATATGGAAGAAGTGAGGAAATTGGAGGAACACTTTCACAGATTACAAATAGAGCTCATCCCCCATGCGGAAAACAACATTGCTGATCACCTGTCAAAGTTTGCCGCTCAAAAGCTTCCTATGGAACCAGGAACTTTTGTACTCCATTTGAATCAACCATTAGTCACTCCGTCAGCGCAAGCCCGTAAGAGATGAAAGTTAAATGTCGGCAAGTATTTTCTGGCAGAACTCCAAGAAGCCGCTAGCAAGAATGTTGCATGGAACAACAACACGATCGTCGGTGAGCAGCGGCTTCGCGCAAAACCTCAGGTTGTTGCCACTGAGGCAAGCGCTGCCACGGCCGAAGAGATGCCTTTAATCCTTGTCGTCGAGCCATAGGCTCCGGCATGGGCACAACATATAGTTCATTTTCTTCAAACAGGAGAACTTCCCGATGAGTAAGAAGAAGCTGAGAAAGTAGCCCACCAATCAAGTATGTACCAGTTTGTGGATAACACTCTGCACAGAAAAAGACCAAACAGAGTGAAATTGAAGTGCATTTGCCGGGAAGATGGACTAAAGTTGTTGGCAGAAATACATGGGGGCATATGTGGCTCTCACATAGGATCAAGAGCCCTTGTCGGCAAATCTTTCTAGCAAGGCTTCTATTGGCCCACTGCCATCCGGGATGCAACTAAGCTAGTAACCAAATGTGAAGCATGCCAGTTCCATTCGAAGAACATACATCAGACAGCTCAAGCTCTTCAAACAATCCCTCTCCCCTGATCTTCTTCGGTCTGGGGGCTTGATATTTTTGGCCCCTTCCCCCGTGCTACCTGGGGCTTTGAGTTCTTCTATGTCACCATCGACAAGTTCACAAAGTGGCCTGAAGTGGAGCCAGTGAGGAAGGTGACTGCACAGTCAGCCATCAAGTTCTTCAAATGATTTGTTTGCCGTTTCGGGATTCCTAGCAGAATCATCACTGAGAACAGCACCCAATTCATGAGCTGCACTTTCATGCAGTACATCCACTGTCGGATCTCGGGTTCCGGCAAAACCCTCAAGGTTCGAACACTGGGGTGCGCGCGGAGATTTCCTCCCTACCGATCTACGCCCTAGCTCACTAAGATCTCGCGGACGAACTCGAAGAACTCACAACACAAAGACACAAGATTTATACTAGTTTGGGCCACCGTTGTGGTGTAATACCCTACTCCAGTGTGGTGGTGGATGGATTGCCTCTTGGGCTGATGATGAATAGTACAAGGGGAAGAACAGCCTCCTGAGGTTGAGGTGTTCTTGTGCTCTACGAGCTTGTGTGGGTGAGGATTCGATCCGTCCGGGTCCATTCTCACTGTGGTGGCTAGTTCTACTTATATAGGCCCTGGTCCTCTTCCCAAATATTGAGCGGGAAGGGAGCCAACAACGGCCAATTTGAAAGGGGACAGCTAGTACAGCTTATCCTGACAAAAGTGGTCTTCGCCTGCAAAAAGGCTCTGGTGGTGATGCCGTCTTGGGCTCCATGGTGACCTCCATCCTGCCATCCTACTGGTCTTGGTCTTGTTGCACTGATATGGAAACCTTTGCCTGATGCCTCGATACTCCGTGCCTGCGCCTGCCTCCTTAGCACCAAAGAGGAAACAAGGACGCTGCGCGCGCTGGCACCTGCCTGGCGCCCGCCTGGTCTTGATCGTCATGGCTCATGTCACGAGAGCCTCGCGAGGTTCGCCCTGCCTTGATATCTTCGCTCCTCGCGAGGTAGCCTGATGAAGCCGCTCCTGAGGAGGTCTTGGGTCGTCCGCCTCATGAGGCTTGGCCCCTCGCGAGGGTCTTGGATGCCTTGTCGATGAAGATGGGCCGTACAGGCCTGCTAGCACAGCCACGCCGTGGGCCGCAGGCAGGCAAGTCTAGGGACCCCCGTTCCCAGAACAACGATAGTAGCCCCCGTGCCCAAGGCGCGCTCGGGCTTGGCTTCGAGGCGAAGCCAAGGGTCAAGCGCGGAGCACCGCGGGCCCCAAAAGCCTGCGGCCTCGGTCGACGTGTGGCGGTTGATTGGACGTGGGCGTCTCCGCTTCCCCACGCTACCTCGGCAACTGCTCAACTTGACAAAAGGCTGGCGCAGACAGCGCTTGCCTTCACTGTTCCCCTTCGCCTTGCTTCAGATCCCCTTTCTTGCTCCTCGCTGCCGATATCTCTAGATCTACTCCAATCTTGCTCCGCATCTGTGATCTATGGCGCCACTCAAGGTCAAGCCCTCCTCGGTGCCGGCTTGGTACGCGCCTGCCCTTGATGCGCCCAGCGTCTCGGAGAAGAGCCTCGCCTCCACGCACTTGCTGACGGCGGGCGAGAGCAACGAGGGGGGGGGGAAGACGGAGCTCCGGCTTGCCTCCGACGTGCCGGAGCCTGAGGGAAGCACCTTCTTCCGCTTCTTCATGAGCAGCATCACTGCCGGGTTGGTTCCCCCCTTTTCCGATTTCTTTTTTGAGGTCCTCGACCACTTCGGGCTGCAGGCACTGCATCTTCATCCCAACTCTATCCTCCTCTTGTCCATCCTTGCCTACTACTGCGAGGCGTATCTGGGCATGATGCCGTCCATGGCTCTCCTATGCCACTTCTTCTTCCTTCGCATCAGCGATGGTCATGTCTCTGGGTGCGCCAATTTCATCGCATCCAGCAAGGCCAACTCGATCTCGAACACTGGGAAGAGGGTCGACAACATCCGGGCCAAATGGGTCATGATGGACGCCAAGCGCGTCCACCCGCGCTTGGCATTGCCGACGAAGGCACCCCAGTCTAATAAAGGGTGGCCTCGTGCAGAGCTTGCTGACGAGCGGGCATCGTCGGTGTTGGCGCAGATGCAGAGGGGGGGGGGGGGGGGGGGGGGGGGGGGGGGGGGGGGGGGGGGGGGGGGGGGGGGGGGGGGGGGGGGGGGGGGGGGGGGGGGGGGGGGGGGGGGGGGGGGGTATGGAAGCTCGGAGATGAAGAAGACGAGACCCGCCTGAGGCCGGGGGCCCTGCCCGAGGACGAACTAACCACTGTCCTGCGCCTCCTGGTTGGGGACAACCAGGAGTACCCGCCGAGTGCCTTCACTCCCTTGTTCCTCCGCAAGGACTGGGAGCCAATCGTGGCCTCCAGGCCGACCTTTGACGCGTGCGGGCTGGTGCCGCCCACGCTCTCCAGAGCCCCCGAGGCACCGAAGCCAGTGGAGCTATCTTCTGACGAGTCCCGCGGGAGGAGAGGAGAGGAGGAGGACTCGGGGGTGACCCCCGAGGAGATGGGGGAAAACTCCCCCTTGAGCAAGGCTGAAATCCTCCGAGCCCTTCCTGACGACGCCGAGGTCGATGCCCGCCGGGAGGAGGGTGAACCGCCCGTCATCCCGACGAAGAGCAGGTCGGCCCTGATTCCTCGGGATGCTGCCTCCGTCTTGACGCTGCCCGAAGTCCGTGCGACCACACCTCAGGCTTCGAGGCTTTCAGGCTTCAAGCTTCCCAAGCGGAGGGTGGAATACGCCGCGGTGGATCAGTAAGTGTTTCGAGCTTCGCCTTGCTTCTGCTTATACTTGCTATTCCCTGACGTTCACCCTTGGTTGATTAGGCCGGTGCCTTCGGCGAAGAAATGGAAGGAGGACACGGCGGCCGCGCCCCCCTCGGCGGAGAAAGGAGGTGGCAGCACTCGCTCCTCCCCAGCCCGGTCGCCCTCGCGAGGCCAGGGGAGACATCATCGGAAGGAGTCGGCCCCCGTGGCCCCGCTGGCTCCGGAGGTGCCGGCACCTGGCTCGGCTGATGAGGTCCCAGAGGCTCTGGAGCCCTTGCTCTCCCATGCCC
>JAAAWM010009994.1:0-32236 GCA_036873465.1 Thinopyrum obtusiflorum
CCGCATGGTTCACGCCCGGTGTTTTGAGGAAGGTGACCTTGTCCTTAGGCGCGGTCGCTGCTGTACTTAGCGGCAACCAACCAAGTGGTCAGTGCAGCCTTGGTAGCACAGCGAGAAGTGGATGAGGCAAAGAGTGAGCAGAGACCGGCAGGGTCAGAGAAGAATTGGGACAGCAATGAGCACGGCAACGAGAACAACCCCAAGGACGCGGCAATGAAGAAAGTGGTGCAACGCCCAGTGTACTTCATCAGCTCCTTGTTACAGGGGG
Organism: Thinopyrum obtusiflorum; assembly: GCA_036873465.1. Taxonomy (NCBI): domain Eukaryota; kingdom Viridiplantae; phylum Streptophyta; class Magnoliopsida; order Poales; family Poaceae; genus Thinopyrum; species Thinopyrum obtusiflorum. The sequence continues at coordinate 269 of JAAAWM010009994.1, forward strand.
CTAGATCGAGGTACTCTGGCGTGCAAAAGTTGATTTTTTGTCCCATCATGGCCTCAAGGAAACTGCGCCACTACTTCCAAGACCATGAGATCACGGTTGTCAGTCGTTTCCCGTTGCAAAGGATACTCCAGAACCCTGAGGCTACCGGCAGAATAGTGGAGTGGGCTTTGGAGTTATCCAGTTTTGGTTTGAAGTTTGAAAGCACATCAACTATTCAGAGCAGGGCATTGGCAGAGTTTATTGCAGAATGGACGCCAACCCCTGGCGAGGAAGTGACGGAGATAGTTATCCCCGGCAAGGAGTCACCCCAAGAATGGATTATGTATTTTGATGGTGTTTTTTCCCTGCAAGGTGCAGGAGCTGGCGTGCTTCTTGTCGCCCCCTCCGGGGAGCACTTGAAGTACATCGTCCAAATGCATTTTGCCCGGGAAGAAGCGACCAACAATACAACAGAGTATGAAGGGCTCCTTGCCGGGCTCAGAATTGCAGCTGAATTGGGAATTAAGAAGCTGATCATTCGAGGAGATTCACAGCTTGTGGTGAGACAAGTCAACAAGGATTGCCAAAGTCCATTGATGGAGGCATACGTCAAGGAAGTGAGGAGATTGGAGGAGTGCTTTGACGGATTGCAAACAGAGCACGTACCCCGTGCAAAAAACAGCATAGCTGATCATCTATCAAAGTGCGCTACGCAGAAGCTTCCTGTGGAACCAGGAACTTTTGTTCTCCATCTCACTCAGCCCTCTGTATCCCCAGCAACAATGGCCCGGAAAAGGAGAAAGTTGGACTCTGGTAAGCCTCTCCCGGTAGAGCCATCCGCTCCTGGCAAAGACCCTGCCGGAAACAACTCCTCACAGCATGCCAGACCACACCCTCCAGCCGGGCCCATGGACCCCGCGAACGAGGCATGTGCTCCCGCAGCAGAGGAGGTGCCGCTAGTCCTTGTTGCCGAGCCTCAGGCTCCAACTTGGGCAAGGCACATTGTCCACTTTCTCCAAACCGGAGAGCTTCCCGGCAACCAAGATGAAGCTGAAAAAGTAGCCCGGAGGGCCAGTATGTACCAGTTTGTCGATGACACTTTGTACAGAAGGAGGCCCAACGCTGTGAAATTGAAGTGCGTCTGCCGGGAAGAAGGAAAGGAACTGTTGGCTGAAATACACAAAGGCATGTGTGGCTCCCACATTGGATCAAGGGCATGGGGGGGGGGGGGGGGGGGGGGGGGGGGGGGGGGGGGGGGGGGGGGGGGGGGGGGGGGGGGGGGGGGGGGGGGGGGGGGGGGGGGGGGGGGGGGGGGGGGGGGGGGGGGGGGGGGGGGGGGGGGGGGGGGGGGGGGGGGGGGGGGGGGGGGGGGGGGGGGGGGGGGGGGGGGGGGGGGGGGGGGGGGGGGGGGGGGGGAACAAACTTTGGTGAAATATGGATGGAAAACGGGCGGTGGGGAGGAAGTGGTGCTGCCAGGGACTGGATGTACGGGCCTGATGGCCAGATGTAGGGGTTTGTCGGGCCGGATGTCCGGGCTCTGGATCCGGGGATGAATTCGAAGATCTTCGCGAGGAGAGGTCAAATCCGGCAAAATTCGGAGAAATTGGTTGATGGAAAACTAGATCTACCCGCAACACACAAAACCCGCGGATCAAATCCAACAAAACTTCATCACACCAACAGATCACAAAAACATTTTTGGGGCTATTTTTGTGGAGAATTTTCAAATTATGGAAAAAAACAAAATTAGGCTGGAAAACACAATGGGGAGGCTCCGAAATCGTGATCAACGTGGCTCTTGATACCAAGATGATGTAGGCTAGAACCCTAATCGCCCGATCTTTCACGAAAGGAGCGGATCCCGCGAAGAACATGAGGAACATGAGGGGAAAATGAGGGAAAACACAAGGGGAAACCCGAGAGGAAACACTAACCAACACGAATAAGTCACACATGTGCTAGATCCTCGAGTACCTAAGGAAAGATACACAATCCACGATCAACTAGGGACGATACAAGGGTAGCCGGTTTTCTCCGTGAGGAGGTATTGAGTTCTTCCCTAAAAGGGGTCTTGAATCCGCTTGGGGTATCTTCTCAAGCGGAGGCTCGAATCTCCGAGGAGAAGGTAACCAAGTCGATGAGCAAAGATCTCACACGAAATATGAGCTAATCCTTTGCTAACCCTAGAAAGTTGGACGAGGTGGAGTATATATAGTCTAGGGAGGCGAAGGGGTACACGGCTGTAACACCCCGGATGTAACTTTCCCTATTTGTACTCCAACTCTTGCCGTTTCTGGCGTTAAGATATATTTATTTCCTCGGGTTCGGGTTTTGTCTCCGTGTGTTGTTGTCATTGTCATGCATCTCATATCATGTCATCATGTGCATTGCATTTGCATACGTGTTCGTCTCATGCATTCGAGCATTTTCCCTGTTGTCCGTTTTGCATTCCGGCGCTTCGTTCTCCTCCGGTGGTCATTTCTAGCCTTCTTTCATGTGTGGGGATTAAACATTTCCGGATTGGACCGATACTTGCCAAGCGGCCTTGGTTTACTACCGGTAGACCGCCTGTCAAGTTTCGTATCATTTGGACTTCGTTTGATACTCCAACGGTTAACCGAGGGCCGAAAAGGCCTCGTGTGTGTTGCAGCCCAACACCCCTCCAATTTGGCCCAAAACCCACCTAACTCTGCTCTATGTTCTAGAGCGTTCGATCACGATCGCGTGGCCGAAAACCGCACCTCATTTGGGGGGGGGGGGGGGGGGGGGGGGGGGGGGGGGGGGGGGGGGGGGGGGGGGGGGGGGGGGGGGGGGGGGGGGGGGGGGGGGGGGGGGGGGGGGGGGGGGGGGGGGGGGGGGGGGGGGGGGGGGGGGGGGGGGGGGGGGGGGGGGGGGGGGGGGGGGGGGGGGGGGGGGGGGGGGGGGGGGGGGGGGGGGGGGGGGGGGGGGGGGGGGGGGGGGGGGGGGGGGGGGGGGGGGGGGGGGGGGGGGGGGGGGGGGGGGGGGGGGGGGGGGGGGGGGGGGGGGGGGGGGGGGGGGGGGGGGGGGGGGGGGGGGGGGGGGGGGGGGGGGGGGGGGGGGGGGGGGGGGGGGGGGGGGGGGGGGGGGGGGGGGGGGGGGGGGGGGGGGGGGGGGGGGGGGGGGGGGGGGGGGGGGGGGGGGGGGGGGGGGGGGGGGGGGGGGGGGGGGGGGGGGGGGGGGGGGGGGGGGGGGGGGGGGGGGGGGGGGGGGGGGGGGGGGGGGGGGGGGGGGGGGGGGGGGGGGGGGGGGGGGGGGGGGGGGGGGGGGGGGGGGGGGGGGGGGGGGGGGGGGGGGGGGGGGGGGGGGGGGGGGGGGGGGGGGGGGGGGGGGGGGGGGGGGGGGGGGGGGGGGGGGGGGGGGGGGGGGGGGGGGGGGGGGGGGGGGGGGGGGGGGGGGGGGGGGGGGGGGGGGGGGGGGGGGGGGGGGGGGGGGGGGGGGGGGGGGGGGGGGGGGGGGGGGGGGGGGGGGGGGGGGGGGGGGGGGGGGGGGGGGGGGGGGGGGGGGGGGGGGGGGGGGGGGGGGGGGGGGGGGGGGGGGGGGGGGGGGGGGGGGGGGGGGGGGGGGGGGGGGGGGGGGGGGGGGGGGGGGGGGGGGGGGGGGGGGGGGGGGGGGGGGGGGGGGGGGGGGGGGGGGGGGGGGGGGGGGGGGGGGGGGGGGGGGGGGGGGGGGGGGGGGGGGGGGGGGGGGGGGGGGGGGGGGGGGGGGGGGGGGGGGGGGGGGGGGGGGGGGGGGGGGGGGGGGGGGGGGGGGGGGGGGGGGGGGGGGGGGGGGGGGGGGGGGGGGGGGGGGGGGGGGGGGGGGGGGGGGGGGGGGGGGGGGGGGGGGGGGGGGGGGGGGGGGGGGGGGGGGGGGGGGGGGGGGGGGGGGGGGGGGGGGGGGGGGGGGGGGGGGGGGGGGGGGGGGGGGGGGGGGGGGGGGGGGGGGGGGGGGGGGGGGGGGGGGGGGGGGGGGGGGGGGGGGGGGGGGGGGGGGGGGGGGGGGGGGGGGGGGGGGGGGGGGGGGGGGGGGGGGGGGGGGGGGGGGGGGGGGGGGGGGGGGGGGGGGGGGGGGGGGGGGGGGGGGGGGGGGGGGGGGGGGGGGGGGGGGGGGGGGGGGGGGGGGGGGGGGGGGGGGGGGGGGGGGGGGGGGGGGGGGGGGGGGGGGGGGGGGGGGGGGGGGGGGGGGGGGGGGGGGGGGGGGGGGGGGGGGGGGGGGGGGGGGGGGGGGGGGGGGGGGGGGGGGGGGGGGGGGGGGGGGGGGGGGGGGGGGGGGGGGGGGGGGGGGGGGGGGGGGGGGGGGGGGGGGGGGGGGGGGGGGGGGGGGGGGGGGGGGGGGGGGGGGGGGGGGGGGGGGGGGGGGGGGGGGGGGGGGGGGGGGGGGGGGGGGGGGGGGGGGGGGGGGGGGGGGGGGGGGGGGGGGGGGGGGGGGGGGGGGGGGGGGGGGGGGGGGGGGGGGGGGGGGGGGGGGGGGGGGGGGGGGGGGGGGGGGGGGGGGGGGGGGGGGGGGGGGGGGGGGGGGGGGGGGGGGGGGGGGGGGGGGGGGGGGGGGGGGGGGGGGGGGGGGGGGGGGGGGGGGGGGGGGGGGGGGGGGGGGGGGGGGGGGGGGGGGGGGGGGGGGGGGGGGGGGGGGGGGGGGGGGGGGGGGGGGGGGGGGGGGGGGGGGGGGGGGGGGGGGGGGGGGGGGGGGGGGGGGGGGGGGGGGGGGGGGGGGGGGGGGGGGGGGGGGGGGGGGGGGGGGGGGGGGGGGGGGGGGGGGGGGGGGGGGGGGGGGGGGGGGGGGGGGGGGGGGGGGGGGGGGGGGGGGGGGGGGGGGGGGGGGGGGGGGGGGGGGGGGGGGGGGGGGGGGGGGGGGGGGGGGGGGGGGGGGGGGGGGGGGGGGGGGGGGGGGGGGGGGGGGGGGGGGGGGGGGGGGGGGGGGGGGGGGGGGGGGGGGGGGGGGGGGGGGGGGGGGGGGGGGGGGGGGGGGGGGGGGGGGGGGGGGGGGGGGGGGGGGGGGGGGGGGGGGGGGGGGGGGGGGGGGGGGGGGGGGGGGGGGGGGGGGGGGGGGGGGGGGGGGGGGGGGGGGGGGGGGGGGGGGGGGGGGGGGGGGGGGGGGGGGGGGGGGGGGGGGGGGGGGGGGGGGGGGGGGGGGGGGGGGGGGGGGGGGGGGGGGGGGGGGGGGGGGGGGGGGGGGGGGGGGGGGGGGGGGGGGGGGGGGGGGGGGGGGGGGGGGGGGGGGGGGGGGGGGGGGGGGGGGGGGGGGGGGGGGGGGGGGGGGGGGGGGGGGGGGGGGGGGGGGGGGGGGGGGGGGGGGGGGGGGGGGGGGGGGGGGGGGGGGGGGGGGGGGGGGGGGGGGGGGGGGGGGGGGGGGGGGGGGGGGGGGGGGGGGGGGGGGGGGGGGGGGGGGGGGGGGGGGGGGGGGGGGGGGGGGGGGGGGGGGGGGGGGGGGGGGGGGGGGGGGGGGGGGGGGGGGGGGGGGGGGGGGGGGGGGGGGGGGGGGGGGGGGGGGGGGGGGGGGGGGGGGGGGGGGGGGGGGGGGGGGGGGGGGGGGGGGGGGGGGGGGGGGGGGGGGGGGGGGGGGGGGGGGGGGGGGGGGGGGGGGGGGGGGGGGGGGGGGGGGGGGGGGGGGGGGGGGGGGGGGGGGGGGGGGGGGGGGGGGGGGGGGGGGGGGGGGGGGGGGGGGGGGGGGGGGGGGGGGGGGGGGGGGGGGGGGGGGGGGGGGGGGGGGGGGGGGGGGGGGGGGGGGGGGGGGGGGGGGGGGGGGGGGGGGGGGGGGGGGGGGGGGGGGGGGGGGGGGGGGGGGGGGGGGGGGGGGGGGGGGGGGGGGGGGGGGGGGGGGGGGGGGGGGGGGGGGGGGGGGGGGGGGGGGGGGGGGGGGGGGGGGGGGGGGGGGGGGGGGGGGGGGGGGGGGGGGGGGGGGGGGGGGGGGGGGGGGGGGGGGGGGGGGGGGGGGGGGGGGGGGGGGGGGGGGGGGGGGGGGGGGGGGGGGGGGGGGGGGGGGGGGGGGGGGGGGGGGGGGGGGGGGGGGGGGGGGGGGGGGGGGGGGGGGGGGGGGGGGGGGGGGGGGGGGGGGGGGGGGGGGGGGGGGGGGGGGGGGGGGGGGGGGGGGGGGACATCAATCTCAGAACATAATGGATACTAGGGATCAAACCCTAACAAAACTAATTCGATTACATGATAAATCTCATCCAACCCATCACTGTCAGCAAGCCTACGATGGGATTACTCACGCACGGCAGTGAGCATCATGAAATTGATGATGGAGGATGGTTGATGATGATGACGGCGACGGATTCCCCTCTCCGGAGCCCCAAACGGACTCCAGATCAGCCCTCCCGAGAGAGATTAGGGCTTGGCGGCGGCTCCGTATCATAAAATACGATGAATCCTTCTCTCTGAATTTTTTCTCCCTGAACGTGAATATATGGAGTAGGAGTTGAGGTCGGTGGAGTCTCAGGGGGCCCACGAGGCAGGAGGCGCGCCCCAGGGGGGTGGGCGCGCCCTCCACCCTCGTGGACAGGGTGTGGGCCCCCTGGTGCTGATTCTTTCGCCAGTATTTTTTATTTATTCCAAAAATATTCTCCGTGAAGTTTCAGGTCATTCCGAGAACTTTTATTTCTGCACAAAAATAACACCATAGCAATTCTGCTGAAAACAGCGTCAGTCCGGGTTAGTTCCATTCAAATCATGGAAGTTAGAGTCCAAAACAAGGGCAAAAGTGTTTGGGGGGGGGGGGGGGGGGGGGGGGGGGGGGGGGGGGGGGGGGGGGGGGGGGGGGGGGGGGGGGGGGGGGGGGGGGGGGGGGGGGGGGGGGGGGGGGGGGGGGGGGGGGGGGGGGGGGGGGGGGGGGGGGGGGGGGGGGGGGGGGGGGGGGGGGGGGGGGGGGGGGGGGGGGGGGGGGGGGGGGGGGGGGGGGGGGGGGGGGGGGGGGGGGGGGGGGGGGGGGGGGGGGGGGGGGGGGGGGGGGGGGGGGGGGGGGGGGGGGGGGGGGGGGGGGGGGGGGGGGGGGGGGGGGGGGGGGGGGGGGGGGGGGGGGGGGGGGGGGGGGGGGGGGGGGGGGGGGGGGGGGGGGGGGGGGGGGGGGGGGGGGGGGGGGGGGGGGGGGGGGGGGGGGGGGGGGGGGGGGGGGGGGGGGGGGGGGGGGGGGGGGGGGGGGGGGGGGGGGGGGGGGGGGGGGGGGGGGGGGGGGGGGGGGGGGGGGGGGGGGGGGGGGGGGGGGGGGGGGGGGGGGGGGGGGGGGGGGGGGGGGGGGGGGGGGGGGGGGGGGGGGGGGGGGGGGGGGGGGGGGGGTCTTTCATAACAAGATTCAACAAAGCAGTATTAATTTCACAAGATTCAGCATCAGTAAGAGGAGCAATCGGAGTGCTAATAAAATCATTGTTGTTGGTATTGGTGAAGTCACATAATTTAGTATTATCTTGAGCCATCGCGACAAACAAGCAAACTAGCACACGAGTAGACACGAGCAAACGGGCAAAAGAGGCAAATAGAGAGGGAGGATAGAGAGAGAGAGGGCGAATCAAACGGCAAGGGTGAAGTGGGGGAGAGGAAAATGAGAGGCAAATGGCAAATAATGCAATGCGAGAGATAGGGATTGTGATGGGTACTTGGTATGTTGACTTTTTGCGTAGACTCCCCGGCAACGGCGCCAGAAATCCTTCTTGCTACGCTGTAGTAATCTGTATCTAGCGCAAGATCTGGAACCCCAAAAATTATAAAATAAATTTCTGGACGTGAGGAATTAATCTATTAATCATCTGCAAAAAGAATTAACTAAATAGCACTCTTCAAATAAAAATGACAGCAGTTCTCGTGAGCGCTAAAGTTTCTGTTTTTTACAGCAAGTTCAACAAGACTTTCCCCAAGTCTTCCCAACGGTTCTACTTGGCACAAACACTAATTAAACACAAAAAAACACAACCAAAACAGAGGCTAAATAATGTATTTATTACTAAGCAGGATCAAAAAGCAAGGAATAAAAATAAAATTGGGTTTCCTCCCAACAAGCGCTATCGTTTAACGCCCCTAGCTAGGCATACAAGCGAGGATAGATCTAGGTATTGCCATCTTTGGTAGGCAATCCATAAGTGGCTCTCATGATAGTTTCATATGGAAATTTTATTTTCTTTCTAGTAAATTGTTCCATGCCCTTTTTTAATGGAAATTGAAATGTAATATTCCCTTCCTTCATATCAATAATCGCACCAACCGTTCTAAGGAAAGGTCTACCAAGAATAATAGGGCAAGAAGGATTGCAATCTATATCAAGAACAATGAAATCTACGGGCACATAATTTCTATTTGCAACAATAAGAACATCATTAATCCTTCCCATAGGTTTCTTAATAGTGGAATCCGCAAGATGCAAGTTTAGAGAGCAATCATTAAAATTACGGAAATCTAGCAAATCACACAAAGTCTTGGGAATAGTAGAGACACTAGCACCCAAATCACACAAAGCATAAAACTCATGATCTTTAATTTTAATTTTAATAGTTGGTTCCCACTCATCATAGAGTTTTCTCGGGATAGAAACTTTCAACTCAAGTTTTTCTTCATAAGATTGCATCAAGGCATCAACAATATATTCGGTGAAGGCTTTATGTTGACTATAAGCATGTGGAGAATATAGCACGGATTGCAACAAGGAAATACAATCAATTAAAGAGCAACTTTCATAATTAAATTCCTTGAAATCCAATATAGCGGGTTGAGCAACATCTAGATTTTTATTTCTTTTAATCCCACTTTCATCAATTTCATCATAGAGATCTAAATACTCCGAATTTTTAGAACGCCTTCTAGGTATAGGAAGATCATATTCAATTTCATCAAGAATTATATTGCAAAACAAGGATTTAATAGGTGACACATCAATAACTTTTAGATCTTCATCTTGATTTTCATAGGAATTGGAAAAACACGCTTTAATAAAGGCATCGTTGGAAGCACGCATCCTAGCGGTTCTTTACTTGCACTCATCAATGGAAATTCTCATGGCTTTGAGAGACTCATTGATATCATGCTTAGGAAGAATAGATCTAAGCTTTAAAGAATCAATCTCTAGAGAAATTCTATCAACATTTCTAGCCAAATCATCAACTTTAAGCAATTTCTCTTCAAGCAAAGCATTAAAATTCTTTTGTGAATTCATAAACTCTTTAACACTATTCTCAAATTCAGAGGGCATCTTATTATAATTTCCATAAGAGTTGTTGTAGGAATTCCCATAATTATTAGAAGGATTACTAGGATATGGCCTAGGATTAAAATTCCCTCTATAAGCGTTGTTACCAAAATTATTCCTACCAACAAAATTCACATCCATAGATTCATTGTTATCCTCAATCAAAGTAGACAAAGGCATATCATTAGGATTAGAAGAAACACTCTTAGTATCAAATAATCTCATAAGTTCATCCATCTTTCCACTCAAAACATTGATTTCTTCTATCGCATGCACTTTTTTATTAGAGGATCTTTCCATGTGCCATTGAGAATAATTAACCATAATATTATCTAGGAGTTTAGTAGCATCTCCTAAAGTGATTTCCATAAAAGTGCCTCCCGCGGCCGAATCTAAAAGATTTCTAGAAGCAAAATTCAATCCGGCATAAATTTTTTGTATAATCATCCACAAATTCAAACCATGAGTAGGGCAATTACGTATCATTAATTTCATTCTCTCCCAAGCTTGTGCAACATGTTCATGATCAAGTTGCTCAAAATTCATAATATCGTTTCTAAGAGAGATGATCTTAGCGGGAGGGAAATACTTAGAGATAAAAGCATCTTTGCACTTGTTCCAAGAATCAATACTATTCTTAGGCAAAGACGAAAACCAAGCTTTAGCACGATCTCTAAGTGAAAAAGGAAATAGCTTCAATTTAACGACATCATTATCGACATCTTTTTTCTTGGGGGGGGGGGGGGGGGGGGGGGGGGGGGGGGGGGGGGGGGGGGGGGGGGGGGGGGGGGGGGGGGGGGGGGGGGGGGGGGGGGGGGGGGGGGGGGGGGGGGGGGGGGGGGGGGGGGGGGGGGGGGGGGGGGGGGGGGGGGGGGGGGGGGGGGGGGGGGGGGGGGGGGGGGGGGGGGGGGGGGGGGGGGGGGGGGGGGGGGGGGGGGGGGGGGGGGGGGGGGGGGGGGGGGGGGGGGGGGGGGGGGGGGGGGGGGGGGGGGGGGGGGGGGGGGGGGGGGGGGGGGGGGGGGGGGGGGGGGGGGGGGGGGGGGGGGGGGGGGGGGGGGGGGGGGGGGGGGGGGGGGGGGGGGGGGGGGGGGGGGGGGGGGGGGGGGGGGGGGGGGGGGGGGGGGGGGGGGGGGGGGGGGGGGGGGGGGGGGGGGGGGGGGGGGGGGGGGGGGGGGGGGGGGGGGGGGGGGGGGGGGGGGGGGGGGGGGGGGGGGGGGGGGGGGGGGGGGGGGGGGGGGGGGGGGGGGGGGGGGGGGGGGGGGGGGGGGGGGGGGGGGGGGGGGGGGGGGGGGGGGGGGGGGGGGGGGGGGGGGGGGGGGGGGGGGGGGGGGGGGGGGGGGGGGGGGGGGGGGGGGGGGGGGGGGGGGGGGGGGGGGGGGGGGGGGGGGGGGGGGGGGGGGGGGGGGGGGGGGGGGGGGGGGGGGGGGGGGGGGGGGGGGGGGGGGGGGGGGGGGGGGGGGGGGGGGGGGGGGGGGGGGGGGGGGGGGGGGGGGGGGGGGGGGGGGGGGGGGGGGGGGGGGGGGGGGGGGGGGGGGGGGGGGGGGGGGGGGGGGGGGGGGGGGGGGGGGGGGGGGGGGGGGGGGGGGGGGGGGGGGGGGGGGGGGGGGGGGGGGGGGGGGGGGGGGGGGGGGGGGGGGGGGGGGGGGGGGGGGGGGGGGGGGGGGGGGGGGGGGGGGGGGGGGGGGGGGGGGGGGGGGGGGGGGGGGGGGGGGGGGGGGGGGGGGGGGGGGGGGGGGGGGGGGGGGGGGGGGGGGGGGGGGGGGGGGGGGGGGGGGGGGGGGGGGGGGGGGGGGGGGGGGGGGGGGGGGGGGGGGGGGGGGGGGGGGGGGGGGGGGGGGGGGGGGGGGGGGGGGGGGGGGGGGGGGGGGGGGGGGGGGGGGGGGGGGGGGGGGGGGGGGGGGGGGGGGGGGGGGGGGGGGGGGGGGGGGGGGGGGGGGGGGGGGGGGGGGGGGGGGGGGGGGGGGGGGGGGGGGGGGGGGGGGGGGGGGGGGGGGGGGGGGGGGGGGGGGGGGGGGGGGGGGGGGGGGGGGGGGGGGGGGGGGGGGGGGGGGGGGGGGGGGGGGGGGGGGGGGGGGGGGGGGGGGGGGGGGGGGGGGGGGGGGGGGGGGGGGGGGGGGGGGGGGGGGGGGGGGGGGGGGGGGGGGGGGGGGGGGGGGGGGGGGGGGGGGGGGGGGGGGGGGGGGGGGGGGGGGGGGGGGGGGGGGGGGGGGGGGGGGGGGGCAACAGTAGCACTGTTTGCCTCATTCGATTTTTTGTGTATTTCATTTTGACCTTTAGAAAATGTTCATCATTTAGGATTTCTTTTTATCAACTATTTTATATATAATATGTTTATATAAAGGTCTTAATGTTTTTCCTTTATTTAGTTTTCTTGTCTGTGCTTATTTCAAAAAAAATGGCCGAAGCCCTCTGCTGTTAGCTGGCTCAGCTCAGTTTCAGCCCACGGCCGCATGCGCAAGCGAAGCCCCTTCGTTGTGACCGCCCACATGCCTCTCCCTCTCTCTCTCGCTCGCCCTCAGACACCGACAGGTGAGCCCCGCCCGTCAGCATCTTCTTCCCCACGCCATGGACAGAGGCTGCAGCTCGCACGCCTCTCCGGCCGATTTTCTCGCGAAGATTTGCCTCGCCCGCAGCCCCTTGCCCACGCAAGACCCCCTATAAATGCTTCCCTCCTCCTCCTCGTCTAATTTTCGCAAAAACATCGATCTCCTGAGCCCTACAGCTCCATCCCGATCTCGTCGGAGTTCCTCCGCACCACCGCAGCTCTGCCACCTTACCCCGCCTCCCCACGCCTCTGCCACCCACCGCCGCTAACGCCATCTGTCACCACCACCATCATCTTCGCCGTCGTCTACTGCACCACTGATACGTCTCCGTCGTATCTACTTTTCCAAACACTTTTTCCCTTGTTTTGAACTCTAACTTGCATGATTTGAATGGAACTAACCCGGACTGACGCTGTTTTCAGCAGAATTGCCATGGTGTTATCTTTGTGCAGAAACAAAAGTTCTCGGAATGACCTAAAACTTCACGGAGATTATTTTTGGAAATAATAAAAAATACTGGCGAAAGAATCAAGGCCAGGGGGCCCACACCCTTTCCACGAGGGTGGGGGGCGCGCCTGCCCCCCTGGGCACGCCCCCCTGCCTCGTGGGCCCCCTGGAGCTCTACCGACCTCAACTCCAACTCCATATATTCGTGTTCGGGGAGAAAAAAATCAGAGAGAAAGATTCATCGTGTTTTACGATACGGAGCCGCCGCCAAGCCCTAAACTCTCTCGGGAGGGCTGATCTGGAGTTCGTTCGGGGCTTCGGAGAGGGGAATCCGTCGCCATCGTCATCATCAACCATCCTCCATCACCAATGGGGGGGGGGGGGGGGGGGGGGGGGGGGGGGGGGGGGGGGGGGGGGGGGGGGGGGGGGGGGGGGGGGGGGGGGGGGGGGGGGGGGGGGGGGGGGGGGGGGGGGGGGGGGGGGGGGGGGGGGGGGGGGGGGGGGGGGGGGGGGGGGGGGGGGGGGGGGGGGGGGGGGGGGGGGGGGGGGGGGGGGGGGGGGGGGGGGGGGGGGGGGGGGGGGGGGGGGGGGGGGGGGGGGGGGGGGGGGGGGGGGGGGGGGGGGGGGGGGGGGTTGCAAGTCTATAGTCACCTACTATGTGTTATGATCCGGCAACCCCGAAGTGTCAATAATCGGGACCACTCCCGGTGATGACCGTAGTTTGAGGAGTTCATGTATTCACTATGTGTTAATGCTTTGGTCTGGTACTCTATTAAAAGGAGGCCTTAATATCCCTTAGTTTCCATTAGGACCCCGCTGCCACGGGAGGGTAGGACAAAAGATGTCGTGCAAGTTCTTTTCCATAAGCACGTATGACTATATTCGGAATACATGCCTACATTACATTGATGAATTGGAGCTAGTTCTGTGTCACCCTATGTTATGACTGTTACATGATGAACCGCATCCGGCATAATTCTCCATCACCGATCCAATGCCTACGAGCTTTTCACATATTGTTCTCCGCTTATTTACTTTTCCGTTGCTATTGTTACAATCATTACAAAACCCAAAAATATTACTTTTGCTACCGTTACCGTTACTATCATACTACATTGCTACTAAATACTTTGCTACAGATATTAAGTTATCCAGGTGTGGTTGAATTGACAACTCAACTGCTAATACTTGAGAATATTCTTTGGCTCCCCTTGTGTCGAATCAATAAATTTGGGTTGAATACTCTACCCTCGAAAACTGTTGCGATCCCCTATACTTGTGGGTTATCAAGACTATTTTCTGGCGCCGTTGCCGGGGAGCATAGATCGATTCTTTGAGTCACTTGGGATTTATATCTGCTGGTCACTATGAAGAACTTGAAAGACGCGAAAACAAAAATTTATCCCTCAACTACGAGGGGAGGTAAGGAACTGCCATCTAGCTCTGCACTTGATTCTCCTTCTATTTTGAGTAAGCTTGCGACACCTAAACCTGCTTCTGCTATTAATTCTGATATGTCGCATGTTATTGATGATGCCACTTCTGCTATGCATGATACTTATGATGAAACTACTTCTATGCTTGATACTACTGTGCCACTTGGTGAATTTCTTGATGAACAACTTGCTAGGGCTAGAGAGAATGAAATTATTGAAACTGATAATATTGATGAAAGTGATGATGAAGATTCTCCCCCTAGATATGAATTGCATGTTGTGCCTGAGGGCTATGTTATGGATGAAGAAACTGCTAGAGACTTTCTTGTTTGCAATGATAGAAGTGATCTTAAGAAATTATTAGCTAAGCTGAAACAAAAAACTCTGAATGCTAGAATGAAATATGATCCTGCTTATGCTACTTCACCTATCTTTGTTACCGATAAGGATTATGAATTCTCTGTTGATCCTGATATAATTACTTTGGTTGAATCTAATCCTTTTTATGGCTATGAATCTGAAACTGTTGTGGCACATCTTACTAAATTAGGGGGGGGGGGGGGGGGGGGGGGGGGGGGGGGGGGGGGGGGGGGGGGGGGGGGGGGGGGGGGGGGGGGGGGGGGGGGGGGGGGGGGGGGGGGGGGGGGGGGGGGGGGGGGGGGGGGGGGGGGGGGGGGGGGGGGGGGGGGGGGGGGGGGGGGGGGGGGGGGGGGGGGGGGGGGGGGGGGGGGGGGGGGGGGGGGGGGGGGGGGGGGGGGGGGGGGGGGGGGGGGGGGGGGGGGGGGGGGGGGGGGGGGGGGGGGGGGGGGGGGGGGGGGGGGGGGGGGGGGGGGGGGGGGGGGGGGGGGGGGGGGGGGGGGGGGGGGGGGGGGGGGGGGGGGGGGGGGGGGGGGGGGGGGGGGGGGGGGGGGGGGGGGGGGGGGGGGGGGGGGGGGGGGGGGGGGGGGGGGGGGGGGGGGGGGGGGGGCTGAAATTTTATTGAATAATATGTTGACCAATGAAAATAATTGGACACTTCCCGAATCAACTCCTAAGCCAACTCCGAAGAAAAGGGGTATTCTATTTCTCAGTCCTGAAGATATGCAAGAGGCAAAGAAATCTATGAAGGAAAAAGGTATAAAAGCTGAAGATGTTAAGAATTTACCTCCTATTGAAGAAATACATGGTCTTAATTTACCGCCTGTTGAAGAAATATATGATCTTAATTCTTCACCTATTGAAGAAACACATGGTCTTGATAACCCGACACAGGTAGTAAAGGTAAATTCTCTCTATAGATATGATAAAGCTGAAATCCCTCCTACTATGTTTGCTAGCCAATGCTTGGACGAGTTTGATAACTTTATGGTTAAGAAAGAAGATTTTAATGCTTATTTTGGTAGACAATTAAAACAAAATGCTTATATGATTGAACACTTGGGTGATTATATGTCTAGAGTTAAAGGTGAACTTAAACTCATTAGTAAACATGCTTCTATGGTCACCACTCAAGTAGAACAAGTACTTAAAGCTCAAAATGATTTGCTCAATGAATTGAATAGTAAGAATAATGATTTTGCTATTAGAGTGGCTACTAGAACTGGTAAAATGACTCAGGAACCTTTGTATCCTGAAGGCCATCCTAAGAGAATTGAGCAGGATTCTCAGAGAAATAATATTGATGCAACTAGTCCATCTAAGAAGAAGAAAAAGAAGAATGATAGGACTTTGCATGCTTCTAGTGAACCTGTTGTAGACACACCTGAGAATCCAAATGTTATTTCTATTTCTGATGCTGAAACACAATCTGGTGATGAACATGAACCTAGTGGTAATGTTAATGACAATGTCCATGTTGATGCTCAACCTAGCAAAGATAATGATGTAGAAATTGAACCTGCTGTTGATCTTGATAACCCACAATCAAAGAATCAACGTTATGATAAGAGAGACTTTGTTGCTAGGAAACACGGTAAAGAAAGGGAGCCATGGGTTCAGAAACCCATGCATTTTCCTCCCAAACCATCCAAGAAAAAGGATGATGAGGATTTTGAGCGCTTTGCTGAAATGATTAGACCTATCTTTTTGCGTATGCGTTTGACTGATATGCTCAAAATGAATCCTTATGCTAAGTATATGAAAGATATTGTTACAAATAAAAGAAAAATACCGGAAGCTGAAATTTCCACCATGCTTGCTAATTATACTTTTAAGGGTGGAATACCTAAGAAACTAGGAGATCCAGGAGTACCAACTATACCATGCTCCATTAAAAGAAACTATGTTAAAACTGCTTTATGTGATCCTGGAGCCGGTGTTAGTGTTATGCCTCTCTCTTTATATCGTAGACTTGATTTGGGGGGGGGGGGGGGGGGGGGGGGGGGGGGGGGGGGGGGGGGGGGGGGGGGGGGGGGGGGGGGGGGGGGGGGGGGGGGGGGGGGGGGGGGGGGGGGGGGGGGGGGGGGGGGGGGGGGGGGGGGGGGGGGGGGGGGGGGGGGGGGGGGGGGGGGGGGGGGGGGGGGGGGGGGGGGGGGGGGGGGGGGGGGGGGGGGGGGGGGGGGGGGGGGGGGGGGGGGGGGGGGGGGGGGGGGGGGGGGGGGGGGGGGGGGGGGGGGGGGGGGGGGGGGGGGGGGGGGGGGGGGGGGGGGGGGGGGGGGGGGGGGGGGGGGGGGGGGGGGGGGGGGGGGGGGGGGGGGGGGGGGGGGGGGGGGGGGGGGGGGGGGGGGGGGGGGGGGGGGGGGGGGGGGGGGGGGGGGGGGGGGGGGGGGGGGGGGGGGGGGGGGGGGGGGGGGGGGGGGGGGGGGGGGGGGGGGGGGGTTATTCGGAATGAGTTTGTTAACAAGACTTGATCAACCTTGTTAGTGGATTCTTTTTTATGAGCATGAGATGGATGAAGTTAGAAAGCACAACTTTCTGTACCCTTCTTTTACTTTCTGTTATTTAGTTGAAATAAAGCAAAAATAGTATTTTCTGTCAGTTTTCTGAATTATCCGTGCAATAAAAAAAATACCCCAAAAATAAAAGTTCTCCAAATGCCCCGAAATTGGAATATGATTTTTTCTAGAATATTTGAGAATATCTGGCACTGAGAACACATCAGGGGGAGCAAGCACCTGGCCACGAGGGTCCAGGGCGCGCCCACCCCCCTGGGCGCGCCCCCTGCCTCGTGGGCCCATGGTGGCTCCCCTCCACTTATTCCTGCACCCACAGACTCCTTCTTCCTCCCAAAAAAATCACCAACCAGCTCAAGCACGAGTTCTAGCTCATTTTGCTGCGATTTTCGATCTCCTTGCTCAAAGCACCTCTCACAAAACCGCTTTGGGGGATTATTCCTTGGTATGTGACTCCTCCAATGGTCCAATTAGTTTTTGTTCTAGTGCTTTATTCATTGCAAATTTGTGTTACCTGGGTGACCATGTTCTTGAGCTTGCATGTCAAATTTATATGGTTCCAAGTAGTTCTAATGCATGATATAGTCTCTAGGCACTTGTGGGAGTAGTTGCTATCAATTTTGTTGAGCTTGGTTCACTTTTATTTGAAGTTACTAAAAATTTCAGAAAATTTCAGAAAAATGATGAAGAGATTTTTGAGGGGCTCTTCGAGCCGAAGCTCGAAGGATAAGCAAAGTGAAGAAGAAGAGAGGCCCAAATATAATCTGCCTCGCACCGCGGAGGTTCGGCCGTGTGAATGGCCTTGTGATGATTTCTTGAGAGCAGTCGGGGTTTATGATGATTTTTATGAATTGGCTGAGAATGCAGGCCTCACTGACTTCCTCGGGGGGGGGGGGGGGGGGGGGGGGGGGGGGGGGGGGGGGGGGGGGGGGGGGGGGGGGGGGGGGGGGGGGGGGGGGGGGGGGGGGGGGGGGGGGGGGGGGGGGGGGGGGGGGGGGGGGGGGGGGGGGGGGGGGGGGGGGGGGGGGGGGGGGGGGGGGGGGGGGGGGGGGGGGGGGGGGGGGGGGGGGGGGGGGGGGGGGGGGGGGGGGGGGGGGGGGGGGGGGGGGGGGGGGGGGGGGGGGGGGGGGGGGGGGGGGGGGGGGGGGGGGGGGGGGGGGGGGGGGGGGGGGGGGGGGGGGGGGGGGGGGGGGGGGGGGGGGGGGGGGGGGGGGGGGGGGGGGGGGGGGGGGGGGGGGGGGGGGGGGGGGGGGGGGGGGGGGGGGGGGGGGGGGGGGGGGGGGGGGGGGGGGGGGGGGGGGGGGGGGGGGGGGGGGGGGGGGGGGGGGGGGGGGGGGGGGGGGGGGGGGGGGGGGGGGGGGGGGGGGGGGGGGGGGGGGGGGGGGGGGGGGGGGGGGGGGGGGGGGGGGGGGGGGGGGGGGGGGGGGGGGGGGGGGGGGGGGGGGGGGGGGGGGGGGGGGGGGGGGGGGGGGGGGGGGGGGGGGGGGGGGGGGGGGGGGGGGGGGGGGGGGGGGGGGGGGGGGGGGGGGGGGGGGGGGGGGGGGGGGGGGGGGGGGGGGGGGGGGGGGGGGGGGGGGGGGGGGGGGGGGGGGGGGGGGGGGGGGGGGGGGGGGGGGGGGGGGGGGGGGGGGGGGGGGGGGGGGGGGGGGGGGGGGGGGGGGGGGGGGGGGGGGGGGGGGGGGGGGGGGGGGGGGGGGGGGGGGGGGGGGGGGGGGGGGGGGGGGGGGGGGGGGGGGGGGGGGGGGGGGGGGGGGGGGGGGGGGGGGGGGGGGGGGGGGGGGGGGGGGGGGGGGGGGGGGGGGGGGGGGGGGGGGGGGGGGGGGGGGGGGGGGGGGGGGGGGGGGGGGGGGGGGGGGGGGGGGGGGGGGGGGGGGGGGGGGGGGGGGGGGGGGGGGGGGGGGGGGGGGGGGGGGGGGGGGGGGGGGGGGGGGGGGGGGGGGGGGGGGGGGGGGGGGGGGGGGGGGGGGGGGGGGGGGGGGGGGGGGGGGGGGGGGGGGGGGGGGGGGGGGGGGGGGGGGGGGGGGGGGGGGGGGGGGGGGGGGGGGGGGGGGGGGGGGGGGGGGGGGGGGGGGGGGGGGGGGGGGGGGGGGGGGGGGGGGGGGGGGGGGGGGGGGGGGGGGGGGGGGGGGGGGGGGGGGGGGGGGGGGGGGGGGGGGGGGGGGGGGGGGGGGGGGGGGGGGGGGGGGGGGGGGGGGGGGGGGGGGGGGGGGGGGGGGGGGGGGGGGGGGGGGGGGGGGGGGGGGGGGGGGGGGGGGGGGGGGGGGGGGGGGGGGGGGGGGGGGGGGGGGGGGGGGGGGGGGGGGGGGGGGGGGGGGGGGGGGGGGGGGGGGGGGGGGGGGGGGGGGTATGAACTCGACCTCTTTTGTTTTTGTAAATATGATGAGTCCCGCGTTCTTGATTCGGCTTATTATGAATAAACATGCTTGTAATGACAATTAGAGATTGTAGTTGGTTTTGCCATGCTTGATTAGCTATGAGATATAATGATTTACCTTGTGTGCCAACATGCTATTGAGATGGTTATGATGTGGTATGATGGGGTGGTATCCTCCTTTGAATGATTTAAGTGACTTGACTTGGCACATGTTCGCACATGTAGTTGAAAGAAATCAACATAGCCGTCACGATATTTATGTTCATGGTGGATTATATCCTACTCATGCTTGCATCCAATGTTTATTAATTTTAATGCATGTACATGGCTGTTGTCGCTCTCTAGTTGGTCGCTTCCCAGTCTTTTGCTAGCCTTCACTTGTACTAAGCGGGAATACTGCTTGTGCATCCAATCCCTTAAACCCCAAAGTTATTCCAGATGAGTCCACTATACCTTCCTATATGCAGTATCTACCTACCGTTCCAAGTAAATTTGTATGTGACAAACCCTAAACCTTCAAATAAACATTCTATTTTGTATGCTCGAGTAGCTCATGTATCAACCAAGGCTGTCCTTATCTTCCGTGTTAGGCGGGTTATTCTCAAGAGGAGTGGACTCCGCTCCTCACTCACGATAAAATGGATGGTCACCGGGATGCCTAGTCCCATGCTTTATGCAAACTAAATCAAAATTAATTGCAAACAAAACTCCCCCTGGGACCTGATGTATGTTGGAGGCACTCGTTGTTTCGAGCAAGCCATGGATTGATGCTTGTTAGTGGAGGGGGAGTATAAACTTTACCATTCTATTTGGGAACCGCCTATAATGTGTTTAGCATGGAAGATATCGCCATTGTTACGTTGACAGGGGGGGGGGGGGGGGGGGGGGGGGGGGGGGGGGGGGGGGGGGGGGGGGGGGGGGGGGGGGGGGGGGGGGGGGGGGGGGGGGGGGGGGGGGGGGGGGGGGGGGGGGGGGGGGGGGGGGGGGGGGGGGGGGGGGGGGGGGGGGGGGGGGGGGGGGGGGGGGGGGGGGGGGGGGGGGGGGGGGGGGGGGGGGGGGGGGGGGGGGGGGGGGGGGGGGGGGGGGGGGGGGGGGGGGGGGGGGGGGGGGGGGGGGGGGGGGGGGGGGGGGGGGGGGGGGGGGGGGGGGGGGGGGGGGGGGGGGGGGGGGGGGGGGGGGGGGGGGGGGGGGGGGGGGGGGGGGGGGGGGGGGGGGGGGGGGGGGGGGGGGGGGGGGGGGGGGGGGGGGGGGGGGGGGGGGGGGGGGGGGGGGGGGGGGGGGGGGGGGGGGGGGGGGGGGGGGGGGGGGTAAGCATAGCAAAGTCATAGCAACATCAATCTCAGAACATAGTGGATACTAGAGATCAAACCCTAACAAAACTAACTCGATTACATGATAAATTTCATCCAACCCATCACCGTCCAGCAAGCCTATGATGGAATTACTCACGCATGGCGGTGAGCATCATGAAATTGGTGATGGAGGAAGGTTGGTGATGATGATGGCGATGATTTCCCCTCTCCGGAGCCCCTTACGGACTCGAGATCCGCCCTCCCGATGAAGAATAGGAGGTGGTGGCAGCTCTGTATTGTAAAACACGATGAATCCTTCTCTCTGATTTTTTTCTCCCCGAACATGAATGTATAGAGTTGGAGTTAGGGCCGGAGGAGATCCAGGGACCCACAAGGCAGGGGGCGCCCCCAGGGGGTAGGGCGCGCCCTCCACCCTTGTGGTCAGCTGGTGGGTCCCCTCTGGTTGATTCTTTCGCCAATATTTTTTATTTATTCCAAAAATATTCTCCGTAAATTTTTAGGTCATTCCGAGAACTTTTATTTCTGCACAAAAATAACACCAAGGCAATTCTGCTGAATACATTGTTAGTCCGAGTTAGTTCCATTCAAATCATACAAATTAGAGTCCAAAACAAGGGCAAAAGAGTTTGGAGAAGTAGATACGATCGAGACATATCAACTCCCCCAAGCTTAACCCATTGCTTGTCCTCAAGCAATTCAGGGGGGGGGGGGGGGGGGGGGGGGGGGGGGGGGGGGGGGGGGGGGGGGGGGGGGGGGGGGGGGGGGGGGGGGGGGGGGGGGGGGGGGGGGGGGGGGGGGGGGGGGGGGGGGGGGGGGGGGGGGGGGGGGGGGGGGGGGGGGGGGGGGGGGGGGGGGGGGGGGGGGGGGGGGGGGGGGGGGGGGGGGGGGGGGGGGGGGGGGGGGGGGGGGGGGGGGGGGGGGGGGGGGGGGGGGGGGGGGGGGGGGGGGGGGGGGGGGGGGGGGGGGGGGGGGGGGGGGGGGGGGGGGGGGGGGGGGGGGGGGGGGGGGGGGGGGGGGGGGGGGGGGGGGGGGGGGGGGGGGGGGGGGGGGGGGGGGGGGGGGGGGGGGGGGGGGGGGGGGGGGGGGGGGGGGGGGGGGGGGGGGGGGGGGGGGGGGGGGGGGGGGGGGGGGGGGGGGGGGGGGGGGGGGGGGGGGGGGGGGGGGGGGGGGGGGGGGGGGGGGGGGGGGGGGGGGGGGGGGGGGGGGGGGGGGGGGGGGGGGGGGGGGGGGGGGGGGGGGGGGGGGGGGGGGGGGGGGGGGGGGGGGGGGGGGGGGGGGGGGGGGGGGGGGGGGGGGGGGGGGGGGGGGGGGGGGGGGGGGGGGGGGGGGGGGGGGGGGGGGGGGGGGGGGGGGGGGGGGGGGGGGGGGGGGGGGGGGGGGGGGGGGGGGGGGGGGGGGGGGGGGGGGGGGGGGGGGGGGGGGGGGGGGGGGGGGGGGGGGGGGGGGGGGGGGGGGGGGGGGGGGGGGGGGGGGGGGGGGGGGGGGGGGGGGGGGGGGGGGGGGGGGGGGGGGGGGGGGGGGGGGGGGGGGGGGGGGGGGGGGGGGGGGGGGGGGGGGGGGGGGGGGGGGGGGGGGGGGGGGGGGGGGGGGGGGGGGGGGGGGGGGGGGGGGGGGGGGGGGGGGGGGGGGGGGGGGGGGGGGGGGGGGGGGGGGGGGGGGGGGGGGGGGGGGGGGGGGGGGGGGGGGGGGGGGGGGGGGGGGGGGGGGGGGGGGGGGGGGGGGGGGGGGGGGGGGGGGGGGGGGGGGGGGGGGGGGGGGGGGGGGGGGGGGGGGGGGGGGGGGGGGGGGGGGGGGGGGGGGGGGGGGGGGGGGGGGGGGGGGGGGGGGGGGGGGGGGGGGGGGGGGGGGGGGGGGGGGGGGGGGGGGGGGGGGGGGGGGGGGGGGGGGGGGGGGGGGGGGGGGGGGGGGGGGGGGGGGGGGGGGGGGGGGGGGGGGGGGGGGGGGGGGGGGGGGGGGGGGGGGGGGGGGGGGGGGGGGGGGGGGGGGGGGGGGGGGGGGGGGGGGGGGGGGGGGGGGGGGGGGGGGGGGGGGGGGGGGGGGGGGGGGGGGGGGGGGGGGGGGGGGGGGGGGGGGGGGGGGGGGGGGGGGGGGGGGGGGGGGGGGGGGGGGGGGGGGGGGGGGGGGGGGGGGGGGGGGGGGGGGGGGGGGGGGGGGGGGGGGGGGGGGGGGGGGGGGGGGGGGGGGGGGGGGGGGGGGGGGGGGGGGGGGGGGGGGGGGGGGGGGGGGGGGGGGGGGGGGGGGGGGGGGGGGGGGGGGGGGGGGGGGGGGGGGGGGGGGGGGGGGGGGGGGGGGGGGGGGGGGGGGGGGGGGGGGGGGGGGGGGGGGGGGGGGGGGGGGGGGGGGGGGGGGGGGGGGGGGGGGGGGGGGGGGGGGGGGGGGGGGGGGGGGGGGGGGGGGGGGGGGGGGGGGGGGGGGGGGGGGGGGGGGGGGGGGGGGGGGGGGGGGGGGGGGGGGGGGGGGGGGGGGGGGGGGGGGGGGGGGGGGGGGGGGGGGGGGGGGGGGGGGGGGGGGGGGGGGGGGGGGGGGGGGGGGGGGGGGGGGGGGGGGGGGGGGGGGGGGGGGGGGGGGGGGGGGGGGGGGGGGGGGGGGGGGGGGGGGGGGGGGGGGGGGGGGGGGGGGGGGGGGGGGGGGGGGGGGGGGGGGGGGGGGGGGGGGGGGGGGGGGGGGGGGGGGGGGGGGGGGGGGGGGGGGGGGGGGGGGGGGGGGGGGGGGGGGGGGGGGGGGGGGGGGGGGGGGGGGGGGGGGGGGGGGGGGGGGGGGGGGGGGGGGGGGGGGGGGGGGGGGGGGGGGGGGGGGGGGGGGGGGGGGGGGGGGGGGGGGGGGGGGGGGGGGGGGGGGGGGGGGGGGGGGGGGGGGGGGGGGGGGGGGGGGGGGGGGGGGGGGGGGGGGGGGGGGGGGGGGGGGGGGGGGGGGGGGGGGGGGGGGGGGGGGGGGGGGGGGGGGGGGGGGGGGGGGGGGGGGGGGGGGGGGGGGGGGGGGGGGGGGGGGGGGGGGGGGGGGGGGGGGGGGGGGGGGGGGGGGGGGGGGGGGGGGGGGGGGGGGGGGGGGGGGGGGGGGGGGGGGGGGGGGGGGGGGGGGGGGGGGGGGGGGGGGGGGGGGGGGGGGGGGGGGGGGGGGGGGGGGGGGGGGGGGGGGGGGGGGGGGGGGGGGGGGGGGGGGGGGGGGGGGGGGGGGGGGGGGGGGGGGGGGGGGGGGGGGGGGGGGGGGGGGGGGGGGGGGGGGGGGGGGGGGGGGGGGGGGGGGGGGGGGGGGGGGGGGGGGGGGGGGGGGGGGGGGGGGGGGGGGGGGGGGGGGGGGGGGGGGGGGGGGGGGGGGGGGGGGGGGGGGGGGGGGGGGGGGGGGGGGGGGGGGGGGGGGGGGGGGGGGGGGGGGGGGGGGGGGGGGGGGGGGGGGGGGGGGGGGGGGGGGGGGGGGGGGGGGGGGGGGGGGGGGGGGGGGGGGGGGGGGGGGGGGGGGGGGGGGGGGGGGGGGGGGGGGGGGGGGGGGGGGGGGGGGGGGGGGGGGGGGGGGGGGGGGGGGGGGGGGGGGGGGGGGGGGGGGGGGGGGGGGGGGGGGGGGGGGGGGGGGGGGGGGGGGGGGGGGGGGGGGGGGGGGGGGGGGGGGGGGGGGGGGGGGGGGGGGGGGGGGGGGGGGGGGGGGGGGGGGGGGGGGGGGGGGGGGGGGGGGGGGGGGGGGGGGGGGGGGGGGGGGGGGGGGGGGGGGGGGGGGGGGGGGGGGGGGGGGGGGGGGGGGGGGGGGGGGGGGGGGGGGGGGGGGGGGGGGGGGGGGGGGGGGGGGGGGGGGGGGGGGGGGGGGGGGGGGGGGGGGGGGGGGGGGGGGGGGGGGGGGGGGGGGGGGGGGGGGGGGGGGGGGGGGGGGGGGGGGGGGGGGGGGGGGGGGGGGGGGGGGGGGGGGGGGGGGGGGGGGGGGGGGGGGGGGGGGGGGGGGGGGGGGGGGGGGGGGGGGGGGGGGGGGGGGGGGGGGGGGGGGGGGGGGGGGGGGGGGGGGGGGGGGGGGGGGGGGGGGGGGGGGGGGGGGGGGGGGGGGGGGGGGGGGGGGGGGGGGGGGGGGGGGGGGGGGGGGGGGGGGGGGGGGGGGGGGGGGGGGGGGGGGGGGGGGGGGGGGGGGGGGGGGGGGGGGGGGGGGGGGGGGGGGGGGGGGGGGGGGGGGGGGGGGGGGGGGGGGGGGGGGGGGGGGGGGGGGGGGGGGGGGGGGGGGGGGGGGGGGGGGGGGGGGGGGGGGGGGGGGGGGGGGGGGGGGGGGGGGGGGGGGGGGGGGGGGGGGGGGGGGGGGGGGGGGGGGGGGGGGGGGGGGGGGGGGGGGGGGGGGGGGGGGGGGGGGGGGGGGGGGGGGGGGGGGGGGGGGGGGGGGGGGGGGGGGGGGGGGGGGGGGGGGGGGGGGGGGGGGGGGGGGGGGGGGGGGGGGGGGGGGGGGGGGGGGGGGGGGGGGGGGGGGGGGGGGGGGGGGGGGGGGGGGGGGGGGGGGGGGGGGGGGGGGGGGGGGGGGGGGGGGGGGGGGGGGGGGGGGGGGGGGGGGGGGGGGGGGGGGGGGGGGGGGGGGGGGGGGGGGGGGGGGGGGGGGGGGGGGGGGGGGGGGGGGGGGGGGGGGGGGGGGGGGGGGGGGGGGGGGGGGGGGGGGGGGGGGGGGGGGGGGGGGGGGGGGGGGGGGGGGGGGGGGGGGGGGGGGGGGGGGGGGGGGGGGGGGGGGGGGGGGGGGGGGGGGGGGGGGGGGGGGGGGGGGGGGGGGGGGGGGGGGGGGGGGGGGGGGGGGGGGGGGGGGGGGGGGGGGGGGGGGGGGGGGGGGGGGGGGGGGGGGGGGGGGGGGGGGGGGGGGGGGGGGGGGGGGGGGGGGGGGGGGGGGGGGGGGGGGGGGGGGGGGGGGGGGGGGGGGGGGGGGGGGGGGGGGGGGGGGGGGGGGGGGGGGGGGGGGGGGGGGGGGGGGGGGGGGGGGGGGGGGGGGGGGGGGGGGGGGGGGGGGGGGGGGGGGGGGGGGGGGGGGGGGGGGGGGGGGGGGGGGGGGGGGGGGGGGGGGGGGGGGGGGGGGGGGGGGGGGGGGGGGGGGGGGGGGGGGGGGGGGGGGGGGGGGGGGGGGGGGGGGGGGGGGGGGGGGGGGGGGGGGGGGGGGGGGGGGGGGGGGGGGGGGGGGGGGGGGGGGGGGGGGGGGGGGGGGGGGGGGGGGGGGGGGGGGGGGGGGGGGGGGGGGGGGGGGGGGGGGGGGGGGGGGGGGGGGGGGGGGGGGGGGGGGGGGGGGGGGGGGGGGGGGGGGGGGGGGGGGGGGGGGGGGGGGGGGGGGGGGGGGGGGGGGGGGGGGGGGGGGGGGGGGGGGGGGGGGGGGGGGGGGGGGGGGGGGGGGGGGGGGGGGGGGGGGGGGGGGGGGGGGGGGGGGGGGGGGGGGGGGGGGGGGGGGGGGGGGGGGGGGGGGGGGGGGGGGGGGGGGGGGGGGGGGGGGGGGGGGGGGGGGGGGGGGGGGGGGGGGGGGGGGGGGGGGGGGGGGGGGGGGGGGGGGGGGGGGGGGGGGGGGGGGGGGGGGGGGGGGGGGGGGGGGGGGGGGGGGGGGGGGGGGGGGGGGGGGGGGGGGGGGGGGGGGGGGGGGGGGGGGGGGGGGGGGGGGGGGGGGGGGGGGGGGGGGGGGGGGGGGGGGGGGGGGGGGGGGGGGGGGGGGGGGGGGGGGGGGGGGGGGGGGGGGGGGGGGGGGGGGGGGGGGGGGGGGGGGGGGGGGGGGGGGGGGGGGGGGGGGGGGGGGGGGGGGGGGGGGGGGGGGGGGGGGGGGGGGGGGGGGGGGGGGGGGGGGGGGGGGGGGGGGGGGGGGGGGGGGGGGGGGGGGGGGGGGGGGGGGGGGGGGGGGGGGGGGGGGGGGGGGGGGGGGGGGGGGGGGGGGGGGGGGGGGGGGGGGGGGGGGGGGGGGGGGGGGGGGGGGGGGGGGGGGGGGGGGGGGGGGGGGGGGGGGGGGGGGGGGGGGGGGGGGGGGGGGGGGGGGGGGGGGGGGGGGGGGGGGGGGGGGGGGGGGGGGGGGGGGGGGGGGGGGGGGGGGGGGGGGGGGGGGGGGGGGGGGGGGGGGGGGGGGGGGGGGGGGGGGGGGGGGGGGGGGGGGGGGGGGGGGGGGGGGGGGGGGGGGGGGGGGGGGGGGGGGGGGGGGGGGGGGGGGGGGGGGGGGGGGGGGGGGGGGGGGGGGGGGGGGGGGGGGGGGGGGGGGGGGGGGGGGGGGGGGGGGGGGGGGGGGGGGGGGGGGGGGGGGGGGGGGGGGGGGGGGGGGGGGGGGGGGGGGGGGGGGGGGGGGGGGGGGGGGGGGGGGGGGGGGGGGGGGGGGGGGGGGGGGGGGGGGGGGGGGGGGGGGGGGGGGGGGGGGGGGGGGGGGGGGGGGGGGGGGGGGGGG
This sequence comes from Thinopyrum obtusiflorum, assembly GCA_036873465.1. Taxonomy (NCBI): domain Eukaryota; kingdom Viridiplantae; phylum Streptophyta; class Magnoliopsida; order Poales; family Poaceae; genus Thinopyrum; species Thinopyrum obtusiflorum. The sequence continues at coordinate 26,750 of JAAAWM010009994.1, forward strand.
GGGGGGGGGGGGGGGGGGGGGGGGGGGGGGGGGGGGGGGGGGGGGGGGGGGGGGGGGGGGGGGGGGGGGGGGGGGGGGGGGGGGGGGGGGGGGGGGGGGGGGGGGGGGGGGGGGGGGGGGGGGGGGGGGGGGGGGGGGGGGGGGGGGGGGGGGGGGGGGGGGGGGGGGGGGGGGGGGGGGGGGGGGGGGGGGGGGGGGGGGGGGGGGGGGGGGGGGGGGGGGGGGGGGGGGGGGGGGGGGGGGGGGGGGGGGGGGGGGGGGGGGGGGGGGGGGGGGGGGGGGGGGGGGGGGGGGGGGGGGGGGGGGGGGGGGGGGGGGGGGGGGGGGGGGGGGGGGGGGGGGGGGGGGGGGGGGGGGGGGGGGGGGGGGGGGGGGGGGGGGGGGGGGGGGGGGGGGGGGGGGGGGGGGGGGGGGGGGGGGGGGGGGGGGGGGGGGGGGGGGGGGGGGGGGGGGGGGGGGGGGGGGGGGGGGGGGGGGGGGGGGGGGGGGGGGGGGGGGGGGGGGGGGGGGGGGGGGGGGGGGGGGGGGGGGGGGGGGGGGGGGGGGGGGGGGGGGGGGGGGGGGGGGGGGGGGGGGGGGGGGGGGGGGGGGGGGGGGGGGGGGGGGGGGGGGGGGGGGGGGGGGGGGGGGGGGGGGGGGGGGGGGGGGGGGGGGGGGGGGGGGGGGGGGGGGGGGGGGGGGGGGGGGGGGGGGGGGGGGGGGGGGGGGGGGGGGGGGGGGGGGGGGGGGGGGGGGGGGGGGGGGGGGGGGGGGGGGGGGGGGGGGGGGGGGGGGGGGGGGGGGGGGGGGGGGGGGGGGGGGGGGGGGGGGGGGGGGGGGGGGGGGGGGGGGGGGGGGGGGGGGGGGGGGGGGGGGGGGGGGGGGGGGGGGGGGGGGGGGGGGGGGGGGGGGGGGGGGGGGGGGGGGGGGGGGGGGGGGGGGGGGGGGGGGGGGGGGGGGGGGGGGGGGGGGGGGGGGGGGGGGGGGGGGGGGGGGGGGGGGGGGGGGGGGGGGGGGGGGGGGGGGGGGGGGGGGGGGGGGGGGGGGGGGGGGGGGGGGGGGGGGGGGGGGGGGGGGGGGGGGGGGGGGGGGGGGGGGGGGGGGGGGGGGGGGGGGGGGGGGGGGGGGGGGGGGGGGGGGGGGGGGGGGGGGGGGGGGGGGGGGGGGGGGGGGGGGGGGGGGGGGGGGGGGGGGGGGGGGGGGGGGGGGGGGGGGGGGGGGGGGGGGGGGGGGGGGGGGGGGGGGGGGGGGGGGGGGGGGGGGGGGGGGGGGGGGGGGGGGGGGGGGGGGGGGGGGGGGGGGGGGGGGGGGGGGGGGGGGGGGGGGGGGGGGGGGGGGGGGGGGGGGGGGGGGGGGGGGGGGGGGGGGGGGGGGGGGGGGGGGGGGGGGGGGGGGGGGGGGGGGGGGGGGGGGGGGGGGGGGGGGGGGGGGGGGGGGGGGGGGGGGGGGGGGGGGGGGGGGGGGGGGGGGGGGGGGGGGGGGGGGGGGGGGGGGGGGGGGGGGGGGGGGGGGGGGGGGGGGGGGGGGGGGGGGGGGGGGGGGGGGGGGGGGGGGGGGGGGGGGGGGGGGGGGGGGGGGGGGGGGGGGGGGGGGGGGGGGGGGGGGGGGGGGGGGGGGGGGGGGGGGGGGGGGGGGGGGGGGGGGGGGGGGGGGGGGGGGGGGGGGGGGGGGGGGGGGGGGGGGGGGGGGGGGGGGGGGGGGGGGGGGGGGGGGGGGGGGGGGGGGGGGGGGGGGGGGGGGGGGGGGGGGGGGGGGGGGGGGGGGGGGGGGGGGGGGGGGGGGGGGGGGGGGGGGGGGGGGGGGGGGGGGGGGGGGGGGGGGGGGGGGGGGGGGGGGGGGGGGGGGGGGGGGGGGGGGGGGGGGGGGGGGGGGGGGGGGGGGGGGGGGGGGGGGGGGGGGGGGGGGGGGGGGGGGGGGGGGGGGGGGGGGGGGGGGGGGGGGGGGGGGGGGGGGGGGGGGGGGGGGGGGGGGGGGGGGGGGGGGGGGGGGGGGGGGGGGGGGGGGGGGGGGGGGGGGGGGGGGGGGGGGGGGGGGGGGGGGGGGGGGGGGGGGGGGGGGGGGGGGGGGGGGGGGGGGGGGGGGGGGGGGGGGGGGGGGGGGGGGGGGGGGGGGGGGGGGGGGGGGGGGGGGGGGGGGGGGGGGGGGGGGGGGGGGGGGGGGGGGGGGGGGGGGGGGGGGGGGGGGGGGGGGGGGGGGGGGGGGGGGGGGGGGGGGGGGGGGGGGGGGGGGGGGGGGGGGGGGGGGGGGGGGGGGGGGGGGGGGGGGGGGGGGGGGGGGGGGGGGGGGGGGGGGGGGGGGGGGGGGGGGGGGGGGGGGGGGGGGGGGGGGGGGGGGGGGGGGGGGGGGGGGGGGGGGGGGGGGGGGGGGGGGGGGGGGGGGGGGGGGGGGGGGGGGGGGGGGGGGGGGGGGGGGGGGGGGGGGGGGGGGGGGGGGGGGGGGGGGGGGGGGGGGGGGGGGGGGGGGGGGGGGGGGGGGGGGGGGGGGGGGGGGGGGGGGGGGGGGGGGGGGGGGGGGGGGGGGGGGGGGGGGGGGGGGGGGGGGGGGGGGGGAAATTTCAGCTTCCGGTATCTTTCTTTTATTTGTAACAATATCTTTCGTGTACTTAGCATAAGGATTCATTTTGAGCATATTAGTCAATCGCATACGCAAAAAGATAGGTCTAATCATTTCAGCAAAGCGCTCAAAATCCTTATCATCCTTTTTCTTGGATGGTTTGGGAGGAAAAGACATGGGTTTTTGAAACCAAGGTTCTCTTTCTTTACCATGTTTCCTAGCAACAAAATCTTTCTTATCATAACATTGATTCTTTGATTGTGGGTTATCAAGATCAACAGCAGGTTCAATTTCTACATCATTATCATTGGTAGGTTGAGCATCATCATGAACATTATCATTAACATTGTCACTAGTTTCAGGTTCATGACCAGATTGAGTTTCAGCATCAGACATAGAGATATCATTTGGATTATCAGGTGGTTCGGCAATAGGTTCACTAGAAGTTTGCACAATTCTATCATTTTTCTTTTTCTTCCTTTTAGAAGAACTAGCTGCATCAATATTATTTCTCTGAGAATCTTTCTCAATTCTCTTAGGGTGGCCTTTAGGATACAAAGGTTCCTGAGTCATTCTACCAGTTCTAGTAGCCACTGGGGGGGGGGGGGGGGGGGGGGGGGGGGGGGGGGGGGGGGGGGGGGGGGGGGGGGGGGGGGGGGGGGGGGGGGGGGGGGGGGGGGGGGGGGGGGGGGGGGGGGGGGGGGGGGGGGGGGGGGGGGGGGGGGGGGGGGGGGGGGGGGGGGGGGGGGGGGGGGGGGGGGGGGGGGGGGGGGGGGGGGGGGGGGGGGGGGGGGGGGGGGGGGGGGGGGGGGGGGGGGGGGGGGGGGGGGGGGGGGGGGGGGGGGGGGGGGGGGGGGGGGGGGGGGGGGGGGGGGGGGGGGGGGGGGGGGGGGGGGGGGGGGGGGGGGGGGGGGGGGGGGGGGGGGGGGGGGGGGGGGGGGGGGGGGGGGGGGGGGGGGGGGGGGGGGGGGGGGGGGGGGGGGGGGGGGGGGGGGGGGGGGGGGGGGGGGGGGGGGGGGGGGGGGGGGGGGGGGGGGGGGGGGGGGGGGGGGGGGGGGGGGGGGGGGGGGGGGGGGGGGGGGGGGGGGGGGGGGGGGGGGGGGGGGGGGGGGGGGGGGGGGGGGGGGGGGGGGGGGGGGGGGGGGGGGGGGGGGGGGGGGGGGGGGGGGGGGGGGGGGGGGGGGGGGGGGGGGGGGGGGGGGGGGGGGGGGGGGGGGGGGGGGGGGGGGGGGGGGGGGGGGGGGGGGGGGGGGGGGGGGGGGGGGGGGGGGGGGGGGGGGGGGGGGGGGGGGGGGGGGGGGGGGGGGGGGGGGGGGGGGGGGGGGGGGGGGGGGGGGGGGGGGGGGGGGGGGGGGGGGGGGGGGGGGGGGGGGGGGGGGGGGGGGGGGGGGGGGGGGGGGGGGGGGGGGGGGGGGGGGGGGGGGGGGGGGGGGGGGGGGGGGGGGGGGGGGGGGGGGGGGGGGGGGGGGGGGGGGGGGGGGGGGGGGGGGGGGGGGGGGGGGGGGGGGGGGGGGGGGGGGGGGGGGGGGGGGGGGGGGGGGGGGGGGGGGGGGGGGGGGGGGGGGGGGGGGGGGGGGGGGGGGGGGGGGGGGGGGGGGGGGGGGGGGGGGGGGGGGGGGGGGGGGGGGGGGGGGGGGGGGGGGGGGGGGGGGGGGGGGGGGGGGGGGGGGGGGGGGGGGGGGGGGGGGGGGGGGGGGGGGGGGGGGGGGGGGGGGGGGGGGGGGGGGGGGGGGGGGGGGGGGGGGGGGGGGGGGGGGGGGGGGGGGGGGGGGGGGGGGGGGGGGGGGGGGGGGGGGGGGGGGGGGGGGGGGGGGGGGGGGGGGGGGGGGGGGGGGGGGGGGGGGGGGGGGGGGGGGGGGGGGGGGGGGGGGGGGGGGGGGGGGGGGGGGGGGGGGGGGGGGGGGGGGGGGGGGGGGGGGGGGGGGGGGGGGGGGGGGGGGGGGGGGGGGGGGGGGGGGGGGGGGGGGGGGGGGGGGGGGGGGGGGGGGGGGGGGGGGGGGGGGGGGGGGGGGGGGGGGGGGGGGGGGGGGGGGGGGGGGGGGGGGGGGGGGGGGGGGGGGGGGGGGGGGGGGGGGGGGGGGGGGGGGGGGGGGGGGGGGGGGGGGGGGGGGGGGGGGGGGGGGGGGGGGGGGGGGGGGGGGGGGGGGGGGGGGGGGGGGGGGGGGGGGGGGGGGGGGGGGGGGGGGGGGGGGGGGGGGGGGGGGGGGGGGGGGGGGGGGGGGGGGGGGGGGGGGGGGGGGGGGGGGGGGGGGGGGGGGGGGGGGGGGGGGGGGGGGGGGGGGGGGGGGGGGGGGGGGGGGGGGGGAGAACTGTGCAAACTTCTAGTGAACCTATTGCTGAACCACCTGATAATCCAAATGGTATATCTATGTCTGATGCTGAAACACAATCTGGCAATGAACATGAACCTAATGAAAATGTTAATGATAATGTTCATGTTGATGCTCAACCTAGCAATGATAATGATATAGAAATTGAACCTGTTGTTGATCTTGATAACCCATAATCAAAGAATCAACATTATGATAAGAGAGACTTTGTTGCTAGGAAACATGGTAAAGAAAGAGAACCATGGGTTCAGAAACCCATGCCTTTTCCTCCCAAACCATCCAAGAAAAAGGATGATGAGGATTTTGAGCGCTTTGCTGAAATGATTAGACCTATCTTTTTGCGTATGCGATTAACTGATATGCTTAAAATGAATCCTTATGCTAAGTACATGAAAGAAACTGTTACTAATAAAAGAAGATACCGGAAGCTAAAATTTCCACCATGCTTGCTAATTATACTTTTAAGGGTGGAATACCAAAGAAACTTGGAGATCCAAGAGTACCCACTATACCATGCTCCATTAAAAGGAACTATATTAAAACTGCTTTATGTGATCTTAGAGCCGGTGTTAGTGTTATGCCTCTCTCTTTATATCATAGACTTGATTTGAATAAGTTGACACTT